>JAPTGZ010000001.1:3172071-3182436 GCA_029814645.1 Fowleria isostigma | reverse complement strand
TACAAGAATAAAGTCAGAGATTAAAAAAAACTCAGAATATTTCGAGAATAAAGTCATAATATTACTAGAATAAAGTCGTAAAAAAAAAACCACAGAATATTTTGAGAATAAAGTTATAATATTACTAGAATAAAGTCATAGTTTTAAAAAATTCATAATATGAGAATAAAGTCATAATTTTAAGAGAATAGTCACAATATTTTGAAAAAGTCGTAGTTTTAAAAAACGTAAGATTACGAGAATAAAGTCATAATATTACAAGAATAAAGTCATAGTTTAAAAAAAACTCATATTTCGAGAACAAAGTCATAATATTACAAGAATAAAGTAGTAGTTTTAAAAAAATTCATAATATTATGAGAATAAAGTCAAAATATTAGGAGAATAAAGTTGTAATATTTCAAGAATAAAGTCATAATATTTCTATAATAATGTTGGTCCAGTTCAACAGTAATAAAGTTGCTGCTTCACTTGTTGCGTTCGCTGTAACAGGAAACTCTGACCGTCAAAATAATTTAAAAATAGTACAACTCATAAAAGTACAACACTATTTTCGAGTTTTTAAAACTATGACTTTATTCTCGAAATATTACGACTTTATTCTCAGAAATTACGAGTTTTCTTGTAGTGACAAGCGATTTGTTTTTCTTATGTGGCCCTTATACGCCGTCGTACACAACAAACGCTGTCCCTAGCACATATTATAAGTAAATGGGAAGATTTTTTTTTTTTTGTAAATCATAAAAAATTAGGCCTCGCCCAAAATGTAATGACATCTATTCTGGATCACTGGCAATCTATAAACCCAATGTGATATGAATAGTTTTGCTGCTAACAAACAAACAGAATTAAAAAACAATATCTCATGCCTCCCCTTCAGGAGACGGGGTAAGAAATAAACATTTATACAAGTCATTAAAATTAAAATTTCTCATTGGAAAATGCCAACAAAAAAATGACAAAATTAGACCAAACTTTGGGCAGAACAGTGATACCGGGTCTGATGGATGACCGGTGTCTGTCTGTCTGTCTGTATCATCCAGAAACAACTCTTCAAGACTCTTCTTCTCTGAAACCATCTGTCGGAATGACTAGGTATTTGTTGTGGAACATCTTTAGGATAAGGTCGACTAAGATTGTTCAAAAAATGGAGAAACATTGATTTTTGAATTTTTTATGAATGTTTGAAGTTTTACAAATCCCCATTGGTTTATTAATGGGACACATTTCAAAGTGCTACCACTTGAAAACAGCTGAAGATATTGATATAATTACTACTAACAATAGATAGGAAGACTCATATGGGCTTTCATTTGGTACCTTTGACCTTTGACCTTAAAACTAACTAACCATGAAAGGTCAAACCCAAGGTCATCTATGTCCAGATTTCTAGAAATTTCCCCAAAACTGTCAGCCAGAATCAAGTGAAATTCATTGTAGACGTTCTTTGGGGCAAGGTCTGTAAAATTTGTTTAAAAAAATGAAAAATATTGATTTTTTAAATATTTTTATGAATTTTTGAAAGTTTAAAATCCCCATTGGCTTATAATAGGACACATTTCAAAGTGCTTTCCCTTCAAAACAGTTGAAGATTATTATAATTCCTGTTGGCAATAAATAGGAAGTCTCATATGGGCTTTCATCTCCATGACCTTTGACCTTGAGAGTTCTTGAAAGGTCAAATGAGTGTCAGTTAATGTCTTTAAATATGCCATTGTTCCTATTTTATCTCTCTCAACATGATTTTCACCTTTATTCACTAATGAGTGAATGCACATGGAGGAAATCCACCTTTAAGTCATGTGACTGATCAGCTGTTTCCGTCTCCAAGGCTTTATTTCCTTTAAATCCGTTCATGGAAATGCACATCATTTGCATTTTCAGTTTTGCAGCTTCTCAAAAGTTAACTTCAAATCTGCGTGACATTTTGTGGAAACACGTCTAGTGAGACAGGATATGGCAGCTGAGATGAAACAAAGCGCCTCATTAAGACTCAAACTGACGGTAACCTCCGTGACCATGTTTACCATCATCCCAAAAACCAGCGACTGTCGACTCAGACTGGGAGGAGGGTTTAATGCCACCACGTTTGAGTAAAACACGGATGTTTGTGACCAGAGCAACACTCTGGGTTTCTGTTTGATGTCTTGTCCCAACCTGAGTCCTCGTATTTTTAGAGTTTTCACATTAGTTACAGGTTCAGAGTGTGATGTTTAGTCATGTGTTGAAGTTAGTTTAGTTTAGTCAGCTGAATGGCAAACCCCACTGGTTTATTTGGAGCTTATGTGTTAATTACATATGCATGTACAATATTCAGTACTGTTCATAAACATTTCATTATGTGTACACAGATATACATGAAAGACTGCTAAAAAAAAAAAAAACACCATATACACAAAATATACATGAGCATGAGCAAGTCTGCAAAGAGAAGTATACACAGAGAATAGACATATACAATTAGATATGGTGAATATACGCAGAAAAAAATACATCAACAATTACACATGAAGAATCTGTATATAGATGCTTACAGAAGTATACATAGAGCATGTGCATATGGAACTTTACATATGAAAATAGACATGATGGATATGCATATAAAATTATACATAGCAAATTATACGAGGAGAGTATGCATATAGAAATACATAGAAAATATGCATGTAGAAAATACATAAAGAATATACATAGAGAAGTGTTATCGCAAAATACACATAAGTAGAAACAATTATGTGTGTGTGTATATGTATGTATATATATATATATATATATGTGTGTGTGTGTGTGTGTGTGTGTGTGTAAGTATGCATATATATATATATAATTTTCATGGAGTAATATACATCAAGAATCAAGACATTGGTTGCAAAACATTGTGTGGACACAATATACACAACACATTGTTTTATACCAAAGTCCCCACTAGTATATAGAGTCCCCACTAGTATATAGAGTCCCCACTAGTGTGTAGAGTCCCCACTAGTATATAGAGTCCCCACTAGTATATAGAGTCCCCACTAGTATATAGAGTCCCCAGTAGTATATAGAGTCCCCACTAGTATATAGAGTCCCCAGTAGTCTCCAACCCCTGAAGCCCAAAAAGGAGAGAGAAGAAGCATATTTTCTTTACTCCCACCCCCAGTTTCACTCTTAACATGTATGGTTTAAGGTAAAGAATTATCTGTGAAGACGCATTAGTAAACTTTTATTTTTGTTTTACTGTTATTGTTTTGTTTTGTTTAAGGTGCAGAACAGTCACCCACATAAGAAAAGAAGGAAGGAAAAAATAAAAATAAAAACAAGTAAATAAATAAATTAATTAAAAAAATTAGAAAATCTTAAAGTAAGGCTCTGGCCTTGTGGGTAATAACTGGTCCACATCCATGTGTAGTATTTGACGGTAATGCATGTTAATGCTGGATTAAAGAAGTAAAAACTGAAGGAGGATCACACAGAGGACCTGCTCTGCTCAGGTAACGGAACACAGCGCTTCTTAGATTACACACTAATGAAAACATAAGTCAACATCATTTTCCATTTTTGTGTTTCGATCAGACCTTTATGGAACTAATGTGTAAATGCTGTTTGTCCCTGGAGCAGACGTCAGTGAGTCACAGTTTGGTCATTTGTAATCACAATCATTTAGTGATGTGTTGATCCATATCATTTGGACGATCGGTTCAATCGACCTCCTGCTCCTGTAGCGTCGAACCATAGACGGGTTTGTGAAGGGGCGCCCCCTGCAGTCAGCGTTACCTCCCGCTGTCAGCTTCCTTTGACTGACTCAGCTGATGGAGAGTCTCATCTTCACCGGGTGTCATTAACCCGACCGCATCCCAAAAGAAAAGGTGGACGACTGTCTCTGCTCCGCGGGTTCTCCGACAGGATCGTCAAGAACGGCTCCGACACATCTCATTATCAAACACAAGATGTGATTTGTTGCACTGCTGAGCTGTGATCAAATGGAAGTTATTCAAATTGGCAATTTTGCCGAAGACAAACCCAGCATGTCAGCGCAGTCAGAGGAAACACAACGAGAGGAGAAAGGTCAGAACCATCCAGGTTAGAAACACACATGTGAACACACATGTGAACACACATGTGAACACATGTGAACACACATGTAAACACACGTGAACACACAGTAAACACACATGTGAACACACATGTGAACACACATGTAAACACATGTGAACACACATGTAAACACACATGAAAATACACATGTAAACACACGTGAACACACATGTAAACACATGTGAATACACATGTGAACACATGTAAATACACTAACTCACGTGAACACATGTGAACACATAAAAATACACGTGAACACACATGTGAACACACATGTAAACACGTAAATACACATGAACACACATGTAAACACACATGAAAATACACATGTAAACACACGTGAACACACATGTAAACACGTGAATATACATGTGAACACATGTGAACACACATGTAAACACACGTGAACACACATGTGAACACATAAAAATACACATGAAAATACACATAAAAACACATGTAAATACATATGTAACCACACATATGAACACACATGTGAACACACATGAAAATACACATGAACACACATGTAAACACACGTGAACACACATGTAAACACACATGTGAACACACATGTGAACACACATGTGAACACATGTAAACACACATGTGAACACACGTGAATACATGTAAACACACATGTGAACATATGTAAACACACATGTGAATACACATGTGAACACATGTAAATACACATTAACACATGTGAACACAAAAATACACGTGAACACACACATGTGAACACATGTAAACACACATGTGAACACATAAAATTACACATGAAAATACACATAAAAACACATGTAAAAATATGTAACCACACATGTGAACAGACATGTGAACACAAACACATGTCAACAAACACACGTAAACACACATTAACACACGTGAACACACATGTGAACCTGAAGACCTCAGAGACCGGGACCCTGTAGACCTGTTTACACAGTGTGTCTTTATTCCAGACCAGGTCTGTGTAAATGAGTACATGGGATCATTCAGTCTCACCTTCTGTTGTTTTTGTTTTAATTTTAGTTTTAGTCTAATTTTTGTGTCAAACTCTCATTTCAGTCTTTATTAGTTTTATTGACGTTCATAGTGTTTTTATCGTTAGGTTTTAGTCGATTAAAACTCAGCATTTAGTCGTATTTTAGTAGGAATAATACATGACTATTTTCATCTAGTTTTGGTCGATGAAAACTGGTGACATTTTGTTTTATTTTAGTCAATGAAATTGTATTTTAGTCTTTTTTTTTCATGCAGTTTGAGTTAATCTGGTCAATATAGTCTAGACAAAACTAACATTTTCTTTTAGTTAAACCCATTTTAGTTCAGACAAGGTCATCTGATCATCTTTACGGACTATTTTGTAAAATATCCAAATCTGTATGAATATTCATGAAGGTAATTCCAGTGAGTCTTTGGTCGGTCACTTGACTGTGTAAATAACCTACCGTATTTTTTGGACTATAAGTCACTCTGCAGTGTAAGTTACAGAAGTCAAAAAATGCATCATGAAGAAGAAAAGATATATATATATGTTGCACTGGACTATAAGTTGCATTATTTTAGGAAATTTATGTTACAGAATCCGAGCCCAAGAACAGACATTTCCTCTTGGATGGTATGTTTTAAATATGTGTTATAGTGTTCTTGATGATGTTATTGGTTGTAACAGTGTTTACTCGTTTATGAACCGATTTTATCAACGATGCCTGGATGCTTGTGGGCTAGCGGAGACGTTAATATCATACACATGCATATTATTACAGTAATCGGCTGTTTGTCCCGTAGGTGTATGTTTGTTCAGTTTATTAGATCCTTTGTCTGCCTCAGGACTATGTTCAACACTTGTGATTCTTCTACAGTAAACGTTAGTCCTGGAATGATAGCATGCTAATGCTAACAGGTCTGGAGGAGTGATAGGTGACTGTTGATGTTTGTTAGCTGTTAGCTCTGAAACTGTACGGCTTAGATGGATAGATAGATGTCTTAATTCATCCCCAAATGGGTAAATGAAGACGCCGTGGACTCATAACACAGATACAAAAACACAACGTCATTCTGGACTCTGATACAGACCCTTGAACAACAACAGTCCATGGGTTAGCTGTGCAGCTAATTGAGCCCCGATCTCTGGCGTGTCAACCAGTTCCATGGGTCTGGGACCAGGGAGGGTCCGTCAGTGGGGAACTGATCCCACCAGGGGGCGTCTGCTCAGTAGAGCTCGGCTCAGGCCATATATTTTTGTCCAAACCTGAACTGTGCTAGACATGGTTGTGTTTAAACCCAGCCCGACGCGTCAGGTCCCATTGAGCTCGGTTTGGGTTGCTATACTCTACCATGTGGACCTGGACAGGGAGTAGGTCTTTTTGGACCCTGGACATTTGGAGTATGAGACAGAACGTGAAGAGGAGGAGGTGAAGCGCCTGGATACAAAACATCTGGAAACCTGCCGACCTCACAGTTTCACTGCAGACGCGCCTGTATCTAAGTAACACAACTAAAACTTATAATGTCAATTTGTGTCATTAATGAAAATGAAGAAACATTTGATCACAGTTTTGGTTTTGTAAACTACATGTAGTCTGGTTTTATTTGTCAACAATATTGCATTACATTTAATTATAGTTATCGTCACATGACCACCATTGTCGTTACATCTTGTCTTTTGTGTCATGTGATAAAGGTTCGTCTATGAAGATATTTTGTCGTAATTTTTGTTGACAAAAGCAACTCTAGTTCCACCTCTGTAACTCCTCTGGAGATAGAAACAGAGCCCTGATAAAGGTGGAATCAGGATTCTGGAATGCAGGTCCGCTGTGTAAAAGTCCAGCCTGTCTCACCTCTGTTACTCCGTTGTCTGTGGAAATCAGTCAACGGTGGAAAAAAAAAGGTGGGATCACCATCTCACTTTTTTTCTCTGTGTAAACGTGGCTTAGGTTTCTCCACAGGTCAAAGGTCAAAATTCAAGGCGGACATCAACATCAAACCCGAAGGCGTTTTGGATGTGAGCGTGGATCAGTGATGTGAGTCGACTCTACATGATCCATCCACGACAGATTCTGATGATCAAGCGGTTCCTTATCAGTTCTCGAGCTACAACAAAGGCCTGCCCCCGGATTATGCAGAGATGAAACGTCGGATGCTAACGATGCTAATGCTAATGCTAAAGCCCACTGAGACCCTGCCGGCAAAGAGAAGCAGCTCCACGCTTGAGGGCAGGATTAAGAACAAAGAGATGGAGGGATATGAAATGAGGAGAAGGAGCACCCCCACCCCCAGCCCCTCCACCTTTAATCTGCACCCCCCCGACCCTTAAACACTTCCCATAACCATCACATAGAGCTGGGGCCGTCTGGTTCCATCTCTCATGTCGCTGCTGTTTGTGTTTGTCGTCGGATGAGTTAGTGCGCGGGCCTCGGCAGACGCGGTTCAGTCGAGCGGCGAGCGCGGGGACGGCCGTTCATTCATCAACAGGAAGTGCACTGTAATCCAGGCTGTACGTGGAAGGTAGATAAATGGCTAATAACTTCAAGAAATGAGATGATTCATCACTTCCTAAAATTAAGTTCATTAAAAGGACTGCCTGTGGACATCTATCAGTGTCTCCAACGCCAGATTATCCCTCGGTTTTTTTCTTTTTTAAGCGTATATTCTTTAAAACCTGTATTATTCTACAGATATAAATCCAAATCAATCTAATGTAGATTTTCAGAGGAAAAAGTGACATTTTTATAGGGTTTGGAAACCACTACACCGAAAACCAAAGAGGAAAAGACTAAAGATAAAAGCAGCAATTAAAGCAGAAGTGTCCACTGATGTTTTAACCCTTAAGGACCCAGTGGACATTTGTGGCACTTCCCAAAATGCATTTTTCTCTATATTTAACCATCCATATGTGGTTTATCACCATTTATCGAAATATTCTGTATTTTGTGGGGGGTTTTTAGTGAAAATCAGGTATTTTCCAACATGTTATTTACAAATCATGTAGATGTTCATAAAAGTTCAGAGCAAAGTTGAGGAATTACCAGTGTACATGAAGTGCATAAGCTCGAAATCAACTAAACTAAAGGATTATTATATTTAAAGTAGACAAAACTTAAGAAAATGTGACTTTTTCAGTAAAATTCATCAATCATTGAACATAAACCCAGTGTGTCCATCCACTGTCATTGATCCGACTCCATGGGTTTTTTTTTTTTTTACTGGTGAATCAATGTTTCCATGGTAACTACAGAGCCTCTGAACCTCCACATAGGTCATATCTGATGACCATGAAAAGATGAATAACTGTATTTTACACAAATTATTGACATGTGTTAATGGATCAACAGGGATTAAACCGTTTATATCAGTAAATGGTGGATGTTTGGGTGTTTATGGGTTAAAAAAAAAGGTTAAATATTGAGAATATTTAATTTGGAAACTGACACTAAAGTAGTCCTGGGTCTTTAATGGGTTAATAAAAACACCTGATCCATATTTTATTTAACCCATAAAAACCCAGTGGTACTTTTGTGTCAGTTCCCAAATACATTTTTTCCTCCATATTTAATTTTTCTTAAGTGATTTATCACCATTTATTGTTGTATTATTCTGTTTAGTTTGAGTTTTATTAGTATACATCTAGTAATTTTTTTGTATTTTATTCAATGATCATGTAGGTGTTTGTTAAAGCTTTAATAAATTCAGAGGTTATTATATAAAAAAACAGAGAAAAGTGAAGATAGAGTGACTTTTTCGATCAGATCTATCATTAATGGACCATAAAAACAGGTGTCTCCATCCACTGTCATTTACCCAGAGGAATTTTTTTCTGAATTTTTTCTCATTGCTGAAGTGATGTATCACCATTTCTAATATTATTACCCCCTATATTTTGCATTTTCACTGTAAATCATGTATTTTCTATATTTAATTTCTGATATTTGATTTAGATATTCAGGAAAAATCTGAGTTAATTCAAAGGTTATTATATTAAATCAGAAAAAAACTGAAGAAAAAAGAGAATTATTATTATTATTTTTTAAAAATCTATAATTAATTGGACATAAACCCAGTGTGTCCGTCCACATTGATCCAACTCCATGGGTTTTACTGGTGAACGTGACTGTGTTTCCACGGTAACTACAGAGCCTCTGAACATCCAAATGGGTCATATCTGATGACCATGAGAAGATGAATAACTGTATTTCACATCAATTATTTACATGTATTGATAGGATTAATGGATCAACAGATATTAAACACATCAGTAGATGCTCTTGGTCGTCAGTCGATGAAAAGTTAATAACCACATCTGCGATTTTCACAATAAAAGTCCTGAACCTGTTTTGCACTTTAATTCACTCTGGACATTTAATTAAGACGTAAACGACTGAAACACTGTACAGCTTTATTTACTTACCTAATGGTCATTTTTAACATGAATAATCCCTTCAAGTAAATAAATATAAGTTTATAAATGATTAAAATATAACGTTATTTATTATTTACAGTATTTTTTGGGATATTTTAGTGCGGAAATGCTACAACTAGTTTGTTTAGTATATTACACTGTTGTATATACACAAGCTTTAATATTAATGGATCAGATTTTATTCATTTATTTCCATATAAATAAAGTTCATCTGTAAAGTTATGAGTAATAATGAACACGTCCAGCATTTGGTCGAAAAATAAATTGGTTCAACACCCAAGAAGTTGTTTCCCAGCTGGACGGCGTCTATTTTCCTTATAAATGAAATGTGAATTGTTGTGGGTGAGTCATTGTGCAGATGGAAAAGAGACGATGAAGATGATTAAAAAAAAAAAAACAATGTAGAAGAGAACGTCTCCTACTAAAGCAGGCCTTTGTGGACGGAGTGTAGACGGACACAGGACCGTCAGTGGAATACAGACCGACACACGCTGTCGTCGTTTTGGAAAGTCATGTCCATGTATCCACATCCACACGCTGCCCAATTCAACCGCACCCAAACACTTTCCTTAACAATGACAACTTCCTGTTTCAGAAAATGAAAATAACGGGCGTTTTTGGTCTGTTTTCTATTTTTTGTCAAGTGGAAACTTTATTTGTTGTTATTAGAAAGAGAAAAACAAAAATCACAGTTTTTTTTAAATTTGGTTTATCTATTTTGACACTGAAAAAGAAAATGCTTTGAAATTCAATTTTCATTCATTTACGTTAAAACAGAATTTCAATTAAAAAGATACACAGACCAAAAAGACACATCAGAAAAACAAAAGGTTCCATGTGTAAAACTAGTAGCATATATA
>JAPTGZ010000001.1:3131332-3148345 GCA_029814645.1 Fowleria isostigma | reverse complement strand
TGTGTGTGTGTGTGTGTGTGTGTGTGTGTGTGTGTGTGTGTGTGTGTGTGTGTGTGTGTGTGTGTGTGTGTTGGGGCGGGTCTGCATATGTTCATATAATGGTTCCCTGATTGCTTCACTGCAGGAGTTCCGTTCACATTCACACATATACAGTTGTGCTCATTAGTTGACATACTCTGACAGAATACACATGGTACAGTCTTGGGTTTTCCAACATGACAATGACTCAAAACACAAGGCCAAGTCCACCTGTCATTGGCTACAACAGAAAAAAAAGTGGAGGTTCTTGAGCGTCCATCTCAGTCTCCTGACCTCAGTATTATTGATCCATTTTGGGGAGGTCTCAAACATGCAGTTCATACAAGAAAACCCCAAATCTTAAAGGAACTGGAGGTGTTTTACCATGAAGAATGGGCAGCTTTACCATCTGGGAAAATACAGAGCCTCATCCACAACAACCACAAAAGTCTTGAAGCTGTCATTGATGTTAAAGGGGCGGGGCCAATATACAGTATTAAGAACTAGGGTATGTAACCCTTGGATCTGGGTCATTTAGATAGTTTCTGTTGCCATTATGATTTAAAAACATGAGTAGTTCATTCCGTTATCGTTTTTTACTGCTAGACTTTTCTCAAACTCATACAGTAGTGTTGAATATTCTCAAATGTAAGCTGTGGAGATGCAAACAAAGGAACTTCTTCAAATTATGATATGCATATTTACTGCAAAAACTTAAAGGGGATGGATCAGTGTCACAGATCAATTGACTTTACCAATCCCAGTTCAGCTAAAATATTGATATCAGGGCCGATATTCGATCCTAATATTGGATCAACGTAACCTTAATACACATTATCCCTTTGAACATCGTTTCTTACATTAGTACCATTACTTCATGGTACCAAACAGAGCAGGTACACTCCCTGACCTTACAGACCCCGTAGACCACACTGGACCTGAGATTGTTAACTCACTCTAACTATTGATGTCACTGTCTTGTAATGTATTAAGAAATTACCAAAAATAGTCACTCGACCGATAACAGGTTAATGTAAGCAGGGTTCCTTTTTAAATTTAAGACTTTTTAAGACATTTTAAGACTACTTAGAACGAAATGTAATGCCCATTTCACAGCCTGCTTCATGGTCATAGCGGCAAAAATTCATGACTCCTAGTATTTAGAAAAATGTATTTATTTACTCCAACACCCTGATTTCCACCATTCCAAATCATTCCTCACTGGGGGCTGCAAAGTTAGTGATAATTGGTTAAATAATTTGAAACCGATGGAACAGGTGGAACTGACTAGACTAACGTTACCTTTTTGCAGCCTGGACACATTGAAACACAATACTGTCAACACATTTCTAACACAAACTAAGACCTACCATATGAAATTGAATACATTTTAAAGACTTTTTAAGGTATTAAATGCAGATTTGCAAATTCAAGACTTTTAAAACTACACAGAAAGTAAAGCGGCCCTTTAGACAGGCGGGTTATCACTGTGATTGGACACAAAATATTGGACGAAAACATTTCTGTATGAACACCACTTAATACACCCAGGACCAGAGATGCACAATACATTGTTTAAGCACCGTCACCACAATGTATGAGTGTGCAATAGTCACATCGCAGGTCCTGTAATGTAGGAGGAAAATCAACTCAACATGTTCTCATTGAATTTCAAGGGTACCTGACACACAGTTTCTGGCAACAACATTGAACAATGAGTAATGAACAAGAGAAAATCACCAAAAACTAATAAGAAAATAACAAAAAATGAAGAAAATGACTGAAAAACAAGGGAGAAAAATTGCAGAAAATGAAGAAAATCACCAAAAACAAAGAAAATCAGTGAAAATGAAGAAAATTACGAAGAAAATCTCCAAAAACAAAGAAGAAAATCAATGAAAATGAAGAAAATTATGAAGAAAATCTCCAAAAACTGAGAGGAAAATCAATGAAAATAAAGAAAAATCACAGAAAACAAAGGCTTGGTACCAAAAAGAAAAGCAACATCAGTTGTGTGGAATTATTTCGTCTACAGATGAAACTGACACACGCGTTAGGTGTCGATAGTGTCGTACACCTGTTGAACCAACCAGAGGAAACACAATAATGTATTTGACCATTTACATCGGCACCACAGCTATTATATACTCCTGAGTATTTTTTTATATCACAATACATATTCACATGGTAAGAAAAAAAAAAAAATCACAATGTCAGTTTTTTTCCAATATCGTGCAGACCTACCCAGAACTGTCCAAAAATCTTCATAACTCTCTACTGGAAAAGCTGAATGCACAGATTTTTGAGAAATGAGAACACAAGCAGCTGACAGGATGAGCACGACTTACCTCTGGCACAGTTAGTCTGCGCCGTGGCCAGTTTCTGTTTCTGTCGGAACAATTTAAAGCCTCTACCTACAGCCGTCGACGTTACTGTGGAGCACTATATCAGACGGAAAGGACAGAAGGAGCCGCTGATACCCGAGTTTGAGCCAATTCACAGTTTAATCACAAATCCTTCAGCAATCTCAGCCCTGATTTACCAAACCGCTTTTGTCTGAATAAAAAAAAAAAAAAAAGACAACCTACATCAGAACGTCTTTTTTTGCTGTGAAAAGGCAAAGGAACAGAAGAAAAGAGATGTGAATCTTTCACTTAATGGCATCAGATCTCAAAAGGACGGCGTTTGGAGACTTAAATCAGCATTCCTCATCTGCGTTCATCGTCCCGCTGCTCTCTCTTATTGATCCCAGTCTAAGTAAGGCCTAAGTTGCGGTGTTAGCGTCCGGGCGGTGGAAGGGCACCCTGAGCTTTCACTGGGGAATATATGCAAGTAGAAGGCACTTCAAGGTCAAAGGAACCACTGTTTAAAAGGGTGGAACCGTTAGGATGGAGGTGTTTTGCTCTAATTTGTGACGTAAAGGAGATGTTGGAATGTGCGTTGGGATCCTCCAGGGACGTTCACCCAAGATCCACAAACATACGTCACAATCCGCCACCTCACAGGGATGAACTGACAGGCAGGAAAACGGAGCAAAAGAGTCCTCAAACACGCTATAAAGAATGCTGACAGCGCGGACGAGAAAAAAACCCACAGGTGCTGGTAATCCCATTGTATTTTTACTTTACAGTTTTACTAGCACTGACAGCCACTTCACCCGAAATGGTCGACTAGGCTTAATTGGCCATTCCTCTTCAGTGAGGGGATTCTCTCTAGTGTTGAGAGTTAAAGAAGCAAAGAGATGAAATCCACCACAGACGTGTGCGCGGCATACAGATTCCGAAGCGGAACGGGATTTAGGTTCCTCTCTTCTTCGTGATGAATGTAAACAAACAGATTTAGTGACCGTCGTTGCCGTCTGTCTGAGCCGTCAGTTGAAGTACAAGAAGTGGTGGAGTCTACTGGTGATGGGACTCACTGATGGTCTGAGCTGGGGCTGCGCAATATAGTGAAAAACACTGATATCGTAGTCATGGAGTGTGTAATGTTCATATCGCAAACACATGCAATGATTTTTTTATTTTTTTTTTAAATTCTCTTTCTGTTTTGCACACCATGGGGTACCATAGTGGTTTTCTCTACCACTCTAACATAACAGTTTTTCCTGGTATAAAAATTAAAATAATGCTACTGCTGCTGGTTGAATGTAAGTTTACATGTTATTAATGTTGAAAAAATGTGAATATTATGTCTTTTGTCCGGAACTTGCATTATTTTGGGGTAATGTCTATTCAACAATTGTTAAGATATTAGGATATGCAATACCTAAAACATTTTTGGTTAAATATGTCAAATGTTTTATTGATAATAATGTAATTAAAGATGTTAAATATTCCTTAAAAATACTATTAGCTGCCTATAAATAGGCTATCAGCACAAAATAGTGCAGATTAGAACCACCTACAATTAAGGATTGGCTACAAATAGTGAATGGAATATTAGAGATGGAGGCTCTGACCCATAGATTAAGGATTCAAGAAGAGCAGTGACAAGATAAATGAGAAAAATGGACAATTTTCACTTCATTGTCACATGACTCAAACCAATTGTTAGTCACAAATGTACTTTTTTTTATGGTCAATGTATCCCAAATGTCCCTTATGTTTGTACTGTACAAAATTCAACAACAATAAAAATAATGTACAAAAGACAAAGATGTGAATATTTTCAGAGCATAACTTTGTCCAAGGCCTAAAATATTTAAAAGGTTTTATTTGTATATGCAGTATTTACCAAACCAGGCATCAGTGGAATATCGTTTTGTTAAATCTCTTCCATGTTGGTACTCTGACACTTTAGTTATTATCAAATACATCCGTGTCATTTACACTTTGTCCTATGTGAATAAAAGGACCAAATATTTGACTGTGTTTGTGTTGAAGGTCTAATGTAACAGCATCGACAGGTTCTACCACAGAATTGGGTCATTCATTGGACTAGTACAGGATTTTGTCTTAAATTATAAATAATTGAGTCACACACAAACAACTGGATCACTTTAACATTGTTAAGGAACATTTTTCTTAGCAGATGAAACTGGTATTTCTTCAGGTGAACGAAAAATATTACAATATTATCGTTATCGCAATGCTGTACGCCCATATCGCAAGTTTTGCCAAAATCATGGAGCTCATTCTGAGCATCAACAAAAACCTCCAGCATCCACACACAGAACTGTGCAATCTGATGATCTTAATTCAGTTAATGATCTGCTTTTCAGAGGGATTGTATAAATCACATCATTAAATAAATGGAATAAATAACAGCGCTGTCAAAACTGTCCCTAATATTCAGCTTAAACGGTCTGAGTACTCGTGTAATTACTGGATTTTACAGAGAGCGCTGCATTTGGACGTTGTTTGTATCATTAATGCTGCTATTAACTTTAAGGACATTCATGGTGATTTAGTCATTTAGCCTCCGTCCACACTAGACGTGCTGTCCCAGAACCTGAAGAAGTCTGCTGTTCCAACCGAAAAAATGACAACTTTACAATGACAGCCATCGTTAATAGATCGGCAGCAGATCTCAGCAAGATTAATGGACTCCATGCACATCCCCACTACTTCCTGAAATGAAAGCAGCACCTTTATTTCCTGTGTGACCACAGCCGTCCCAACATGAAGTAGCAGACACACCTGGATGAATCAGTGTGTCCAATACTGTAAGACAGGAAGTAAAGGTGCTGCCTGAAGTTCAGGAAGTAGTGGGGGCTGTGCATAGAGTCCATTTAACACAGATGACTTGTTGACGGTGCAAAACTCAACGTATTTAAGGTATTTAATGTTACATTCTAAAATTCCAAGGACAGGAATAAGACTACAGCAGACAACTGGAATCTGGGTAATTGGTGGAGAACATGGCAGCTGTCACAAGGAAATGTGGAATATTGTTTATTTCAGTAATTAGCTCATTTTTATTGGGGTTCTTCTGCAGTAATACAGGTCTAACTGTGCAAAAAATGACGTTTTTAATCAAACAACAATACAGAAATCTTTCAGAAAGCTGAAGGTAAGGCTGCATGATATTGGAAATAACTAGCGTTGCAATTTTTTTTAACCATGCGATATATATTGCAATATGAAAAAAATACTGTGTGGTGCAGAAGTAAATGGTCAAATAAATGAGTTGAGTTTCCTCTGGTCGTGTCAACAGGTGTAAGACACTGTCCACACAGAACACGTTTCAGTTTGATCATTCTTGTAGCTGAAATAATTCCAGATAAATGATGTTGCTTTTCTTTTTTGGCATCAACTCTTTTTTTTGTTGTTGATTTTCTTTTATTCGTTGCTCATTTTTCAATGTTGTTACCAGCGACTCACTCCAAACTGATTAAGAATGATTGTAACTGGTGGATCATTGCGTACAGTATGTGTCGGGTGCCATTGAAATTAAATGAGAGTACACTGAGTTCATTTCCCTCCGACACTGCAGGACCTGTGATGTGACTATTGCACGCCTGTACATTGCGATGACGATGCTTAAACGATATATTGTGCGGCTCTAGCTAAAGGCGTCTTTTTCTAGTCTCGTTCTCGTTGTCGTCTCCTATCGTGACATTCATTCTCCTACAGTTTAGAAGAGATGACAGACTTTGCGACTCCCATCGTGTACTATGATTCTACCTCAATAGATGGTTGTATGATCTTTCGGTCAGATCGTCCAGCTCTACGTCCACATATTAGTCTCGGGTGAAGGAGAGCCAACTCCTACTCCATGCCTATCCGATGACCTTGGCGAGATCTGTTCAGATCAGCAAATGCTGTGACTGATATGCGTGTAATCACCGCATGGCTGAATGCCAGCCTCACTATCTGTTCGACTTAAGAGTTGTTGCAGCAATGAAAAGCCAGCTTGTCTCTTCTTTCTCTGGTCTATTGTATCCGATAGAAAGAGAAACCAGCAGCAGTTAGATCACGGACAATCTCCATCTCTCTAAAGTCTTTTTCTCTGAATACGTAGTTTTGTGTGAAATTAAATTACAAAAGCGTGGCTATGCGGTGGTACCAATTTTATTGAGTTTACTTGAAGTGTAAAAGTGCGAGGAGAAGAGAGTAAAAATAAAGAATACAGGTGTACGGAAGGCTTTTAGTAAAAGGCACTTTAAAAGAAAATTCTACAGTGTAATATGAAAAGTATGGTGATTTACAACAATCTGTGACCCTTTCCGGAACTCCACAGTACAACCACTGCCTTTCTTTTTAATACGCTGCGTAAAGCTGCAGCACAAGGCCTGTGTGGCTGCACCGGCGTCAGCGATGAATACTAACAGCACTTGCGGACATGTGCTGTGTAACAAGTTTGAAAATGGCAAAGTGTGAAGGGAAGGAAGAGACAGAGATGGAAAGTAAAACCAGCGGTAAGTTTGTGTGTGAGAGGCCACTGGGATATGGGCTCAAATATGTGCCACCGGAAACTCAATTCCAATCAATTATAGTTGAATTTCAATGAATAAACTTGAATAACTGCTTTAAAAAAGTGAATTTGAATCACATAATTCAAATTTGTTTGGAACTTAAGTCCAATAAACTTGAAACTGTATGTAAGATTATGAAATTTAATTGAGTTTCTCTGAAATAATATTTGATGCTCAATGAAAATTCAACTGCAACCATACAAGTTTAGGTGGTGGAACTGGGGGTGGGAGTAAATAAGGACTTCTCACTCCATTTAGGGCGAGTAGGGTTGTATTTTAAAAGTGAATTGCTGTATATATTCACGTATTATGTATATTAGCCACACATAATGTTTACAACCATTGTCTCCGTGTATAAGTCTCTATGTACATTTCTTTATGTATATTTTTCTATGCATGTTGTTTGTGTAAAATTCTCTGTATGTAGTGTTTACAGCTAATTCTTTATGTGTATCTGTGTACATAGAATGAAATGTACTTAATTATGGTACATGGAGTGCACAAGCTCAAAACAAACAATAAAATGAAACAAAATGAAACTCTATAAATCTTCACATTCAGTTCTCAAAATTCAACTTCAATTTATTGTGAGAACTGAATGTAAAAATTGAAAGGTGAATTTTCAGTGAGGATCAAATATAGTTTCAGCCAGAATGTCATAATCTTACGTTCAGTTTCAAATTAACTGGACTTCAGTTTCCAACTAATAAATTCACTTTCAAATTATACCATTTAGATTCAGTTTTTCAATATAATGATTCAAATAAAACAACAAAAATTCATATTGTGTGATCCGAAGTCAGTTTTTGAATGAGAGTATTGAAGTTGAACAATTGAATCTCAACTAAATGATTCAAATTCACTTTCTGGTGGCACATATTTCAGCCCAATTACATAAACATATACATAGTGGGAGCCATTTGTTTATATGGACATGGAATGGAATGTCCAACACGCTACAAATGAGCACAGGAAGCTTTTTGAATGATTTAGTCGTAAACCTAAAGACTGTCTCCTTCCCTTCCCGATCAATACCTCTGAAAAATTCATGTTCCTTAAAAAGTATGTCCATTAAGATTTGACACAACAAACTTTGTCATGACGGCTCTGAAAACAGAAGACGCTCTTACCTTTCCTGTGATGGCTGACCACACTTTGAGCGTGTTGTCGTCGGAGCCGCTGACGATGCGGTTGCCACAGAACTGGAGGCAGGTGATCACATGGTCGTCGTGACCTTTCAGCACCTTTGGGACGGGACAGACGGAGACAGATTAAATGAGGAGGAGCCGAGGAAGAGGAGAGATCGGAGGGGAGATGAGGAATGACAAAGCAAATGGCAAGAACCGAGGCTGTCAAGGACAAGTCTCTGGTGCTTTATACATCAAAGTGAAACGGAGATAAGAGAGAAATGTCATCAAGTGCTGCAGGTGTACACAGCTCTTTAAGCACAACTGTGTGTGTGTGTGTGTGTGTGTGTGTGTGTGTGTGTGTGTGTGTGTGTGTGTGTTTCTTATGGCTACTTTTGGGTCACAAGACTGCTGGTTCAGCAAATGACAGCACACTGCATATGCAAATGAGTCTGAAGATCACAGAAACAAACTTTATGTCAGCATTTGTGGGTTCTTCAGAATAAAGTTGCTTTCTTCACATCAACAGCTCCAAACTGAAGTCCATATGAACGTGTCTTAAATGTCAGTAGATGATGGTTGCAAAAACTCCTGGCTCCAGTTGACTCATTTAACATAACGTCTCTACAAATACAAAAGTCCAAACTTTCCCACCAGTCATTCCGATTCACTTTCTGGATCATCTAAAGGCGTTTTCAGACAGAGACGTGCTAACAACTCAATTCTAAGAACCGTCCAACTCAAATTTCATTCTAGGAACTACTCTCCTCAGGTAAACTTTTTCGTTTTGCATTCAGATTCAGATTCAGAAGACTTTATTTGTCCTCAGGGGGCAATTGATGGTACATATGAGCAGCATTACCTAAAAAGGACAGTATGTACAAAACAACACTTATCACAAAAATCAAAACAGTAAATTAAAATAAACCAAATATATACACACATTATGACAGTGCAAACAGAGGTCTGTAAACATAAAAAAAATCAAGGCACTTATTTAAGACAGACCTTAAGTAAGGGACCAAGAATTCCCAAGATGCTATTTGTTTTTCTGACTAGATGACCGTAACGAGATGATGTGATATAATGTTAGAACACAAGCCAGAGGCAAAAAACAGACAAATACGTCTTTATTATGAAGAAATAGGATTAAAACAAATGTATTATTGTTTTGAAAAATAGACAAAATTTATAAATGACATGTAAATACTAGTATAGTATGTGGATTAGTAGTAAATACTTATTTGGATCTGAGGTCTGAGGGGCTGTTCCCTGTGCCGTGCCGTGCTGGGCCGGGCCAGCTGGCTGACACAACTGCCAGCAGGGTTCCCAGTCCGTTCTCTGAGAACGTTCTTCAGACCTCAGACCGTACTCTCTGTTCTTGATGTTGAAAAATGATGACAGTTAATTTTAAAAATTGTGGCCCTGCAAGAAGTAGAAATCTGGCAATGGGCGTGGCCTGAGTTCTACGAAACACCTATGTCAAGATCAAAAGACTCTGCCTGGGAGGAGGAGCTAAAATGTTTGTAGGAACTACGGTCTGTGGTTCCAAGTTCCTCTGCTGTCTGAATGTGCCACAAAAGGGCCTAGTTCCTGAAAAGGATATAGGAACTGTAAAAAGTCCCTACAGTGCAACAGGGCCTTAATAAGTACTGTTTTTCCTTTTTTTGTAACTTGCTCCGCTAACGTGTTTTTGGTGTTAATAGAAGGTTGAGATGTCGACTGTGTGGATATGTGTTATTGGTGGTTCCGTCGACTGCTGAGTCAGACTTTCTGAGCTTCTGTTTATTGAATAAAACTTTTTCCTGACAGGTTTACTGTAGTCGAGATTAAGACGTTACATATAGAAGAAGTGGACTTCCTCTGTGGTGATCTTTAACTGGATATCCACTGGACTGTGAATCACGACACGACTTTATCTGCAACCATGTCAGGGTAGGTGTGTACTCTTTAATTCAGTCCATGGTTTTTAACGGTCAGTCAATAATGTCAATACGGGAAGATTTTTAGACAGGCAGAAGACAACTGGATGCAGCCTGAGGAGGAATATCATCCTGTACTCCAGCTCAATTATCATTCACAGAGCGGCGCAGAGCACAACTCTGACCCATCACTACCTTTACATCAACTCCACACTTCAGACCCTTATTGAACCGGGTTTCTGTGAGTTGCCACCATTTGATATTAAATCTATAAGACTAAGGCTAACCTGTGGAGAATTAAAGTTTGGAAGTAAAGTTACCTTGGGTGATTTGAGGTCCCCTCTCCTCCAGTTGGTGTCTATTCTGTGCTGCCTGATATAGGCACTCTTCCAGGGGCTATGAGTGAAGCCGGGCTTGACGATTTTCCTCTTTTTGAGGGGCAGAGGCTCATCAATGCCTGGGAAGACGCAGAGGGAAACTGATTAGACTAACAGCCTTTGAATGTTAAAAGTAAAACGACTGTAAACAAAACTAAGTACAGCAATAACCACGGTGGCGGCTCAGGAGCGCTCCCGCTGGGCGGCCACATGCAGGCTGTCTGCATCTGTTACGGGGACTTGGACTCACCCTCTTCCCTGCATTTTTCCCTCCACAGCAGGTTGTCTTCTGCCAGAATGCGCCAGTAGCGACACGTCTGAGCTGCTTGGAGGAGGTCCTTCGGTTCCAGGAATGACAGCACATACAAAGCCAGCTGTCGAAAGACGAGAACAAGGAATGTGAGATGAGTAAATAGGAAATAAAAAAAACAACAACACAATAGTTCATTATTTAGTACGGCAGGTGTATATATACACAACAGCGCAAAGAAGAATTTAGGTCTGGAGTACAGAGAGCACGGTAACAAACTATGGGCACAAAATTAACTCCATAAATCTTACTGAAGGAGAGACAACAGCATTCAATCAACGATCCTCTGAAAACAAAAACATATACAATAGGAGCTTCACACAGCACGTAATAATGCCAGGAATGCAGTTTGTGGAGCCAAAAACCAGCACATAAAGACACAAAACCTGGTAATGAGCGCAAATCCGACCCCTGAGCTACAAAAAAAACTGCTCTGCTTTCCCAACATATTTAAATGGGTCTACTGTATATCAGGACAAAGCCAAAGGCAGTTTCACAGCACGCCTATGAAAAGCACCGGTGGATGTGGAGTGAATGAACCAGCATTAGGTCAAGTGTTCTGTACTGTTTAATAGAGTGAGCTGTAAACTGTGTCTTTTTACAATAATCCAAAGCAAAAACTGACCCAAAAACTCCTGGTGTGACAAATGAAAGGACCGTTTCATGACCTGGGTGTGTCGTATTAAGGCTCTGATGTGGTTTTGTTCCATCATGACACTGGAGGTGTCTAACATGCGGCCCACGAGCCAAATCCGGTCTGCGGGATGAATTTATACAATGCAAAACTTACACTAAGATAGTAATCATTTTATTCAGGGGCCACACACAGACCAGTTCAATCTACAGTGGGTCACATCAGCCCTAACCCTAACAGCAGCAAAAAATACAGGAAATAAAGGGCAGAAAACAAAAACATTCAAGAGTGGAAAATGAACTAGAAAGAGAAAATCTGATACCTATGTTACTTGTGATATACATATCAACTTGGCCTTTTTGCGTTTCCATTCCGTAAGGTCTGTGAGGTACCTGGAATCTGGTACCCGGTACTACTTTTCTAATGTCTGCTCGGCCGAGGCTCCAAAATGAGTGAAGCCATACTAACATGTGACGTGTAAACACTGCAGAGCACTGACTGGTCAGAGAGGTGTCTCTGCGTCATTACATCCACACTGTGCGACCCATCATTTAAAAAAAACAAAAAACAAAACAGGTTCAGAAGTTTACAGTAAATATACTGGTAGGCTAAGCCATGATGACAGCCCGCAAAATGACACCGTGGTCGGTCGAGGACGTTTCTGTCCTTGGTGGATGGTGAAAAGACTCAGCCCTAACCCTAACCCTAACCCTAACCCTAACCCAACACGCAGCATCCCTATGACAACCAGGTACTCTAAAATCAATAGTATCCTCTAATGGAAACAGTTTCTAGAATAGTACCTGGTACCCAAGTCGAGTCAAGCCGGTACCATGTAGTGGAAATGCAGCATTAGATGTCAAGTCTAATGACATTTGGGGAAAAACCCTAAAGTTAACTTCATAATTTGGTAATATCTGTAAATGTATGTTGTGTTTGTTATTGACACTGGTATGAGCAAGTCTATATGAGTCTGTACATAGGGTTTAAAGGGGTGATATTTTACTTTTTTAAATGGAATGAATCATTTTAAAACATTTCCCTGTGGTCTACATAAACTGTAAATGCTATGTTTGGGTCTGAATTCTTCACTAATTCAACTCCACAGGTCCATCTTCATCTTATTTCTGAGTAATGACACCAGAAAGGTGGTTTTGAGCACTGTCCCTTTAAATGCAAATGACCCACGTCACACCCCACCCCCTCCAGGTTGTTGACTGTGCTGCTTTGACTTGTGTTCGTTAAGACGACCAATAACTGAACATTTTAGGCTTGAAGTTTGGACATATTGTTTTCAGTCTGGATTATAACCGCTGCTGCTGACAAACAATTCAAAATCTTGACCTTATATGGGCAAATGTTGTGATGTAACTAGTTATAGACGTAACAAATTAGGAAGGAATTAAAACAGGTTGAAACTCCACTTGATATTTGCCAAAACGACAGCGCCTGGAGGGTTCACATTCAAACTATATGACCTATTAAGGTAAAAAACACACAAATAAATAAACCAAAGACTAAAAATAAGTGGGTTTAGGTCAATATGACCCCTTTAATCCATCAGATATCCAACGCAGCTCCTGTGTCTGCTTCTGAAGAGCTCTGTGGAGCATGTGCTGGAACAGTGAGCGTTGTCTGGTTCATCTCCAACTGTAAACAAAGGGTTCGACTCCTGTGGCAACACTGAAATGAGAGACTCCATGTGTGCACTGCTCATTAGCTGCTTGATATTCAGTCAATAGTTCCGTCGTCTTGTCCGCTCCCTGAAGGTGTTTAATGGTCAAATTAGTCGCGCCAGAAAAAACATGTCACAGAGCCTAAGCTGAAACCATGAGTCAGCCACCAGAAAGCCAGTCTGAGCCCCGAGTCTTCATCGGGTTGGAGGATATTTCAGATGGCTTTATGAATAAACCTCATGTCACAGACTGTGTTCTAAGCCTGATGCGCTGGATTTTGCAGAATCTACTCCTAGTTTCAGCTCTGGGTCTAGTGTAAGGCCAAAGGATCGCCCTGTAAAGAAGACTTGACAGCCCCACCCAGTAACACTGTGGCAGCTCTACGGGAGATGAAGATTAGTTTATCAAACAAAGTCAGAAGGAACACGATATGAAAAAAAACAGAAGCAGCAAAGGGAAAACAAACTCAAAAAGAAAGGGCAGAGGGCCGTGTTCCCTGGCCCAGTGACAGCACCCGTTATGTTGTTACGTATCTGACTTTGGTGTAAGAGATGCCAACACCTTCAAGTCTTGCATCCTATTGCCTCACGCTCTAATCTGCCCCCCCCCCCCATCCAAACACCTGCCAGACAGAGACATGGTGTAAGCATTTGATCAGTGACATCAGATACGTTGGACTGAGGCTGTTTGGTGTGAATCCCCTACGTGATCTTATCATCAGTGTGGCACTTCAGATTGTGTGTATCGTCAGTTATGACACAGAGACACAACAAGACACGCTGTGGCGACGGGTGGAAGGAATTATCCCTTATCTTGTCTCATGATACTGTATCGATATTAAAAAGTACTGTTTTTAGGTATTTATTCAAATGCAAATATGATGGAGGTTAATTTCTATTTTTTGGTTTCTTTTTTTTAATTTATATTTTATTTATGATTCCATGTGTGTTTGCATGTAATACAAAGCACAGGACACTATTGTTGTTCAGACTGACTTATACAAAAAACTTTGGCAAAAAATGCATCCCATAGGCCAAATTTGTCCATCTAAAATAAATTGGGCCATTTTCAAGTGGCTACCATTCCCACACGATTGATCCTAAAATTATTCTGTCAATACAAAAAATGTCCAGCCTGGTCCAAAGATTATCTCCGTTGTCACGTCGTAACGATATCTCGTATGGTTTTCACACACCAACACCAGACCACACCCCATTCACATACAATGGGACCAGAATGCTGACAGCTGATTGGCTGAAGTCGTCCGTACTCTAGAGTGGAGAGAGTTTGGTTTTATGTTTGAAAATCTACGAACAACTCATTAAACAAATATTAAACGGCAATTTATGCATCAAAATGTTGGAAAAACTCTTGTCTTTCAAAAACTATTCAAATTTTAATCTGAAAAAAATGTGTTTTAGGTGTACATGCTGATAAGCACACAGAGCGCTGATTTTCCTCTCATTCACTCCAATGTTACTCAGACCCAGACTTTAGCACCAGTCTGGTCTTTGGTTCTAATTCTTGCTTTTGCGTCACACCTAGACACAAGTCCACCAATCTGGTAAGAGGCAAACACATGGGTTACATTTACTTCAGGAAATGTAGGAAAGTGTGTTATTTAACAGTGTTTCATTAAATAAAGGTTATTTGAAGCATCCTAAAAGCACTTTTTACTCTGACAGAGGCCGTTGTTAGTTCCTTTGTTGCGTTTGCACAAAAATAATGCTATTATGTCTGTTATGAACAAATAGAATATGAATATTTGAAATGGATCTTAAACTGTAATGTCTGCAAAAAATCAGTTAAGTTTACATTTTTAAATTGGAATGTTTGTGATGTAGCATTGGATCGTGTTCAGATCAAATAAAATGAGTTTAGTAGCTGTGCATATTTCTGGTGTAATTCAATTCTTCCAGGAAAATCTTTTTAAAAAGAAATAAAACAAACAAAAAATCACATTGTTAACAATATCATGATATATTGTGATATGTTGAATCGTGATCCTAGTATGTAATATCGCCCCATTCTATACAATTAGTAGTAAATTGCTGTATATATTTATGTTACATATATTGTGTATACATCGTGTTTACAACCAATGTCTTTATGTATATTTCTCTGCATATTTGCTCATGTAAAATTCTCTCTGTATAATGTGTTTACAGCAAACTATGTATATCTGTGTTTACGTAATGAGATGTATATGATCAGCATTGTACAATGTACATGTACATATAATTCTAAAAATCAAACATACTTTATTAATCCCCAGGGGAAATTAGTGTTACCACTGCTCCTCACACAAGTACAGCAGTAGGAAATAAATAGGGATAAGAAATACAGGAATAAAATAAGCAATAAATACCAAAATGGTGATAAATATAGTAAAAATCAGCGGTGGCCCATGGCATAGGCGGACTGGGCGACGGAAACCCCTCTTAGCTGCTCCTCCAAGCAGCAGAGCTAGAGGCTAGGTTTCCCAGCATGCATTGGGGCAGGGTATGTAATTAATAAGTAAGGTTTATTTATAGAGAATCTTTCACAGACAGAGGTCACAAAGTGCTTTCCAGTACAAAATAGAGTAAACGCAATTAAAACAGGGTAGTTACTACATGTCATGTAAACCGTGAGTCAGATTGGTTGTAAGTTTGATGACTTTCTGTTGTGGTTCAACCAAATTATGAGTATTGCTCTCTGGTGAGGGGAGGGGTGTCGCTTCCGTGTTACGCCTAGGGTGCTGAATTACCACAGGCTGACGCTGGTAAAAATAGTAATAAACAATTGGTGATAGAATAAGCATAACTGCGTAGTAATAGGTTTAATGCTTAAGCAATATCTAATTATGGAACTTAGTGTTTATTACTATGATTATGATAAATAATTACCATTGTACATGCAGTACATAATCTCAATTTAAAACTAAGCTAAAATAAAAATAATAATAATAAAAATTCTTGCTAATACACACCCCTAACTATGGCTGCTGTTTGTTTCCCTTAAATGATAAAAGACACGACACTGACAGGATTGGAGACGGAGAAGAAGAATGATCGTCTCTGCCGTTCAAAGACGACATCCCCCAGGAGTTCGCGGCAGAAGACGGACGGAGAGCGAAGACGGAAGGTCGTTTGGACGGGTGACGGTGATTCGCGGAACTCACCTCTTTGGGGAGCAAGGAGATGAAGTCTCGCTGAAACTGCGGCTCGATCACCTGCATCATATGCTTGACTTGTGTGGGTTCACAGCTGTCAATCAACTCATCCAGCGCCAGCAGCTTCTCGGGTCCGGTCCAGCTCTGAAACGCACACACAGGACACATTCACTTTCAGGCCCGGCCCGGTTTTATAGTGGGACCGTTAGTCGGCGTAAAGTGACAGCTGGTGTCAATGAACAAAAAGGTGAAGCTAATTAAAAGCACTGAACTGCATGGGTTGTCAGCCATGCATGATAATGATGTTATGAATCTTTATTGCGGCTAAATATAATCCCATTTCAGATCATAAGAATTTCTAGTTCACAGCTGACATCCATGGGCGTTTAAATTATCAATTATCATGAGTGCTCAGATTATCTTTTCAAACCCCGTCTAATATTTTTTAACAGGGATTTGCTAAGTACTTCACTTTTCATCGACTTTGCGGTAGTCTTAATATTTTTAATAGGAAAAGTACATCCCCCTAAAAAGGACATATTGAAATAGAAACCTGCCTTTTGTACAGACGGCTAACGACTCAACTTTACCTCTGGTTTGTGGAATTTACTGATCGACAATAAACTCAGTGACTTTATTAGACACATGCAGCGTATTTACCTTTGACATACTATATTAAGTATAAATACACTTATAGCTATGTACTGTATTCTTCTATAGACTCCAAAGCAGACCACACTCCTGCACATAGAGTGAGTCGCTGGTAACAACACTGAAAAATGAGCAACAGACAAGAGAACATCACTGAAGATGAGAAAGAAAATTAGGAAGAAAATCACAAAAAACACAAAGTCACAGAAAACAAAAAAAAAAAAATCA
>JAPTGZ010000001.1:2795397-2805718 GCA_029814645.1 Fowleria isostigma | reverse complement strand
TATATATTACAGTTAAATATATGTTGTTTGTTTACAAAGTTTTGAAAATATAAACGGATACCTTTGGCACAGGAACAAATGTTGCCTAATTTTTTAAAATCAAAAATGTCAAAGTGAGAGTTGGGGGTACTAGAATAACAAAGTGTATTTCAGGGGGTACTCCACTGTAAAAACTTTGAGAACCAGTGGATTACTAATTCAAATGATGTTTGATCACAAATGAGTATTCTTTTTGGTAAATGCAGAATATGGTATTATATTTATTCATTTTGACATACACATATGCCTTATGTTCTCTAGTTTGATCATATCTTGTGTTCTTACTTATGTCTTTCCACAGCACTTGGGACACTTTGCTTTGTTTTGAATATTCTATATAAACTTAGCTTTGATCTTACTTTGGACAAACTTCAGTGCAAAACCATCAAAGGTTGGTAGGATGGCTCCATCTACACAGGCTCAGTTCATTTGGCACTATAATGTAGAATTTTAACTGATCCTCTTACACCAGTTTGTATCCACCAGTAAAATCAATGTGCATTGGCTGGTTTACACTGCTTAAAAGCTTTTAATGACACTTTGATGGTGCTGTTATGGGATTTACACCTTCAACCTTCCTTTAATGCCGAATTGAAAACACTTATTAGAAAAAAAATGTTGCGATAAGTTATAATACTTTGATGAAGTAACTGTAACATTACTTTTTATAACAACTGGTCCATACAATATCAAATTCCCAACACTGTCTATAGATTAACACAAGGCTAAATCAATCATTTGAAAATGTATCAACAGGCAATTAATAAGAAATTGCATTACAAGACTTAAACGTGTCTGAGGACATTTAAAAAAGCCTCTACTGGTGGTCCATCAGTGTCTCTACTCGGGGTATGGTATGGTTAGGTCATTATGGTCATAAGTCTTTAAGAACATGCATCTATTGTAAGGCTTAAATGGAAATAATAGTGCCTTTATGTTCAAAACCAGACTAAACCAGGGATTTCCAAGGCTTTAGTCAGAGTCCTGCAGTGTGCACACACAAGAAATAGGGGTATCACTTTTGTACCTTAAGGTACGTAAATCATCAATGTACCCTCTAAGGCACAGAAATGACCCTTAAAGTGGTAAAAGGAGACCTTTGCTTAACTTAAAGGTACAAAACTTTGTATGGCAGCAAAAGATACAAACACGTATCTTTAATAAGCATGGGGTGCAACCAATCAGTGATCACAAAGTCAAGTTTAATGAATGGCTCAAAGCCGGAAAATGTAAACAAGTTTAAGGTTAGATTTTACTTAGCAAAGTAATGGAATGGAATATTGTTGTATACATGCTTCAGTTGAATATTGATAAGCACTACTTTGACAAATCAGTTTTATAAAAAAAAAAGTGAATGGTCAACATTTAAAATATGAATTTTGCTATGATGTTGTAATGAATTAATAAATTTTGTTAAATATATTTAAATATTTTCTTTCTATTTTTAAAAGCATATTTTTGCCTCATATAAGTACAAAATACCCTGTTAGGTACTTATTATGTACCTTCTTAAATGGTGCATATGTGTACCAGGGCATAAGAGTATATTTTTTCCCCTGGGCAAAATTAAATGTCTATTTAAAGGCACAAAGTGGAAGGTACTAAAATATACCAATGTTCACAGGTACATGATCGTACCCTTCTTGAGTACAGCTGGAGCGATAAAGCCTATGTACCCTTTTAGGTCCATTTCTGTCCCTTGATTTCTTTGTGTGCATGCATGTGTTTACATGTGTCTACCTTTGTTTCCCATTAAAATTACAAGCAAATCACTCTGATGCAGAGAGTCCAAACTCTCTAATGCACTAATTCAAATAGACCTCAGATGTAAAACATTCCCAAGATGACTTTGACAAGCAAACATGAAATAAGAAATAGAGCAGAAAGGGATATTCCTTTTCCTCAGTACAGCTCATACTAATGCAAACTTTAGCCGTTAAAGTCTTTGCACTTGGCCTGGTCCATACCTGCGTTCCCGCTCTGAAAGCTGGGAGCCCAGGCCAATGGTAGGCATGGCTACAGTCGGTTTGAAAAGGAGTCGTCTTAGCAACTCCGTCTCCTCCCCTTCACTTGACGTGACTGTGTCTACAGGCTGCCCGATCTCAGTCACGCCCCCAAACGTCACAACTTTGCTGTGACCCCGTGCAGCCTTTGCTGATCCGCTGAAAGGGTTTCCATAATTTTTCTCCAGACAAGCCTGACACACAGGAGCTGGGCTAGCCTCACTACATACAGTCTCACCAATCAAGACAGAACCACGGTAACAAACACACCCAACAGCCAACAGAAGAGCAGGAGGGAAAGAGATCATGAGCAACGACACAAAGGATCAGACTATGAAGACAAAGGAAGGATGAGGTGGAAATGATGAATCAGTCAGGAAATGTGGATGGACAGAGGAGGACAAAAGTATGTGGATGTGTACTTCACTTCAACACATATACATTTACACATACACACCAAGCTTTTTTTTTTTTTTTTTTTTTAATACTTCTCTACTCTAGGTAGCCATTTGCCTGGTAACCGCTGCTCCTCTGGGAACACAAAACACCCTTTATCCTATCTAATGACATCAGCGCAGACGAGAAAAACAAAGCCTGAGCAGTGTTAACGGCCAACAGTTGCCCCTCTCGGTCACACACAGAGACTCATACACACCGGCCAATTCCCCACTCTGTTTCAATGCCTGTCAAAGAAGACTGAAGAGGACTGAAGTGCACAATAATGAGGAGAAGAAACAAGCTGATGAGAACATGGGCAGCAACACAGACAAAGACAGACAGGAATGAACGAGACGCAGAACGGCTTACAAACCAAACAAGGGTTAGACTCCAGTCAGAGCAGAAAGAAAACTAAAGGATATTTATGACTTAGATAATATATACATAGAATAAGCAAGATAGATTAGGTTAGATTAGATAGAACTTTTCTGATCCTTTGGGCAAAACCCTCAGGAAATTGAAGATTGAATTGAGGACAATAGATATGTGTAATAAAGGTATATAAACATACACACAGTTGCACTTGATTGTTATTTACAGATTTAGTTTTCTATTTTTTTATCTGTTTGTGTTGTTAAGTCTTTTTCTTACATCTTACAAATGACAGTTTGGTGGGTTTTTTAAGTCTTTGAAAACCCTTTTTCTTGTTGAAGTTGAAGTAGCATGGGCTGCTAACCCGCTGAGGTGGTTACTCAATTAATGATTAGTTTAGTTTATTGTTTATTTGTCAGGGACAAGGTACAAAGAGATTAATCTCAAAGAAAAGATGCTTTGCACCAAAGTTAGCTTGAAGCTACTCTCCATCTGCTATAGTGTATTATACACTACAAGCTAGATTAACCCTTTAACTATCCCTCCAAGAAAAACTTGATGTTTTTTCTTTGCATCTCTTATTCCCATGACTGAGTAATTTCTAGATTTTTTTTTTTTTACCATACTTACTAATATTGACTAAGAAAGTGTTAAAAATTACTGTTCATTCTTTCAACATATAAGCAATAGCAATAGATGAACAGAGTTTTTAATTTTTATAACAAGTAATCCATTATTTCATATTGGTTTAATTTTTTTACTTTATTTTTTCTACCATAAAGGCACAAATCAAACATTTGGTTATTTTCAGATGAAAGTTAGCCTGGAACTTCACAGTTTGCAGATCAAAATCCAACTGTACAGATGTACAAGCAATCATAGCATTAAAACATGTGATGCACTTTCATCAACAAACTGCAGTTGTTTGTTCTTTTACTAAAAACCCTATTGTGTCAGTTCATGTAATAATGATGCAGTAGTACATTCCAAAGACTGTTCCACACCAGTGGCAGCCATCTTAGTGGTTTTTTACTCTCTGCCAGTCCCTGTATCAGGCGTTGTGCATATCAAATGACTGGTCACTGGCCTGCCACTGGTTCAGCCAAGTGGAAATCTGTTTGCACAAGAGAGAGGCCCAACACACGCACTAGAGTAAAAGAAATGCACACTCTCAAATGTCTCGGCTCTTAGGCTACTCTTTATGTGCACTCGCCCCAAAATGACACCGTTCAACTGAATAAAGGATGACACTGTGGTTTCTCCTAAAATTAGCTGAAGCTAGATGTCTTATATGCATCACATTTTCCCTCTGGTGCTGGATGTATCGTCCCTGATAAATAAAAAATAAATAAATAAAGCTCCTTCTTAACCCATAGAGACCCAATGGGAGACTTTGTTCCCAAATGAATTTTTCTCTATATTTAACCCCCCTTAAGTGATTTATCACTATTTATTTTAATATTATCCTTCATATATTGTGTTTTTATTCCACTGAAATCAGGTTTTTTCCTACATTTCATTTACTAATAATGTTGATGTTCATAAAAGCTCAGAGTGAAGTTAGGGGCTATTATATCAAAAAAAGAGAAAACTGAAGAAAAAGTGACTTTTTCAGCAAAATCTGTCATTAAATGTACATAAATCCAGTGTGTTCATCCACTGTCATTGATTCAAGTCCATTGGTTTTACTTTTAAATCAAAAGATGACAGTGTGTCCATGGTAACAACAGAGCCTCTGAACATCCAAATGGGTCATATCTGATGACCATGAAAAGATGACAAACTGCATTTTACACTAATTATTTGCATGGATTGATAGGATTAGTGGATGAACAGGTATTAAACAGTTTAGATCAGTAGATGCTTTGTGTTTGGGTCTTCACTGGTTAAAGTTTGCTTTTAATGAAAATAGACTGAAGTGATTCTAAATGACACTCATGTTATTTCTCTATCTTATATGCGCTCCTGTTACTGTTAGTGCAGCGAGATTCAGATTTAAAATAGTCAACACAGAATGAATCAGGATTTTTGTAGATTTATATGCTTAGCGTAGATCCAGCTGGATGCCATTCAACTTATAAAAAAAATTGCAAAGTTGTATAAATCTTGCAGCCTGATAAAAACTGTAAACGATAAACACACACACACACACACACACACACACACAACCACAAACGTGACCTATAGCGGTGTTTAATGCTGCAGTGTGTTGTGTATTTGCTGGGCACCTGGGTTCAGTCATCTTGAGTCTCTCCCATTTCTGCATATCAGCCTGACTCATGGAAGCTGAAACAAAGCTCATTGGACCATCCCTGTGTGGGAGGGGCCTGCTCTGAGCCCGCCTAAGAGCCAGGTCGTCCTTCTGTTTATTAGGCATCGCCTGAACAATCCCCTCCTCCTCCTCTTCCTCCTCATCCTCCTCTTGCTTGTGGCGAGGGGCGGAGTTTAGGAAGGGGTTCTCTCTGCGTGTAATGATGTCAGGGACCGCTTCCTTCTCACTGTCCAATCACAAAGCCAGTATGGCAGCATCACACAGCACACGCAACACATCAAGGTGGATCACACGTCAAACCACAGGTGACCACAACACCCAGAAAAACAGAGAGTAGGGAAACAGGAAAGTGTTTTAGAGGTAAGTGAGCGCTAATAGAAGAAAAAAACGACAAACTCACACACATACAGACACATGTCCAACCTCATGTCCTTCTCCTGGAGCGTCTGCTGTGAGGCTCGCCTAATGCCCTCCCAGCGCTCTCTATCTTTGCTGCTACAAACAGGTGGAGGAATGAACTGATGCACTTTGGGGACAACGGCGCCACGTGCAGCCCGTCTGGACGCCAGGTCGTCTTTATGAACATCCGGGACTTTTCGCAAATCTGCTTCCTCCTCCCCATCAGACGAGGAGTCCCACGCCGATTTCTGAGAGCTTAAAAAGTCATTATCACGGCGAAGGATGATGTTGGGCGATGGCGACCTCACTTCTGGTTGGTCTTTTATTGGAGGGCTGGGGTCAGAGATGGGATTGTGATGCTTTAACATTCGTCCACATCATCAACAGAGCCAGTGACGTGCACCGAGCAGACGTGGCACTCAGAGTTATGGATTAGTAGAGTAGTTTGTATCTGAATCCCTCAGAGAATTAGACAGTTTACACACCACATGTTAACACAATGCAGTCACTCAATAAGGCAACGATTTCCAACACCAAAACATCTTTTGGTAGCACTTTTGGCTTAACAATACAGTTTGGTAATAGTGGGATAAAAAAGCTATCATTAAGACATAGCACTGTAAAGACCTCGTAATTACCAATGTGATAATGAGGTAACGTCTTGATGTTAATTATGGGTATGAGTAATAACAGGGTAACACGTCTCTAACAAAAACTCTAACTTAGAGTAGAGAGGGTTAGGTTTTATGTTAGAAAATCTACAAACAACTCTTCAAAACGCTCACATTTCTGTGATTTTAGTAACAATTCATACATGAAAATGTTGGAAAAACTCTTTTCTTTCGAAGACTATTCACATTTTAATCTTAAAATGTTTTGTTTTTGATCCTCAAGTGATAATTTTTCTCTCATTCACTCAAATTTCTGTCACTAACATATTTTACTAATTCCATGTTCCCACAATCAGTGCTTATTCAGTTCTGACTTTTCCACATTTTTACATGAATACATTCAGAAGACTCTCCACAAGCCTCACCTTCATGAATTTTTCAGGTAGAATGTATGGTTATGGATTGATATCACTTTGATTGACAGGTGGTTTCTCACTGAATTTAACAGAGACACCCACGTTTCCTCCATAAGGCGCCATGTTACAAACTCTACAAACAGATCTTCATAACTCCCACATTTCTTGGATTTAAACAACAAATTACATATCAAATTGTTGGAAAAAGTCATTTCTTTCAGTGATTATTCACATATTTATCTTCCAATGTTTTGTTTTTGATCTACAGGCCTCTAAGTGCACACATCCAGTAATGTGAATGTGATGAAGTCATACAGTAATGATGTAAAGTCCTTTAAACAAATATATAAGATAACTATGAATAAACAACTATCATCATTGACATCAACAAACTCAGCAAGTTCACTTTTACTACAGTTATGACCCACTTCTACAAAATGTCAGCTCTACATTTGATCAGCTCTACTGCTTCTAGAACCTGTGACTCCCATGGGTCAATGCACTAGCTTGATTTTTGGATTCTTTTTACACTTTTATATAAAATGTCTACAGTCCAAGTTATTAACTGGTTACTTGGTAATCATAGTGCTGTTATTTAATTAAATTATTTCCTGTTATTACCAAACTGTACTGTAAGCCCTTTTTTAACCATTCAAACAAAAACACACATCATGGCCTCTTCCTTAGCGCCACAAATGAGTAAGAAGTTACATACACAAACGGATCAGTAAACTAACCCACAAACTTGTCTTCAAAAGCCAAAGTTGGTGCAACCACGTAACAAGACAAACCCCGATGTCGAACCACAACACTAGTGTAAATGAAACAAACAGAACAAACACACAAAATAACTGTCCCAAACATTTGTTAGTGCACAAAAACCAACGACCCACAAAAACGACCCTTTTCATGCCGGTCCTCTCTGACCTGCTGTAACGAACGGCAGCAGGTAGAACTTTAATCCCAGCTTTTTCCAATTTCTGCAGCCTCCTTTGTTCCAGCACTTCCTGGGCCACCAACTCGTCTTCCTGTTTGGACTTCTCTCCGTGGTTAAAATTGTTTTCGGGTGCCCAAGTCACAGTCTTGTGGGTTTTGTTTTGGGGTCCCGTTCTTCTGCTTTGCTCTGCAGTGGTTTGAGTGTGACTATAAGGAACAGTTTGTAACACCAGGGTCAGAAGTGGGACTGGGCACGTTGTTTGTTTTCACGCGTTCTTACCTCTTTGCATTTCCTGTAGCACTTGCTGATTTGCTTTACAAATAAGAATCATCTGCATTAGAATTATTCATATTTAACACTGTGGGTTAGGGTGGTCCAACAGAACATGAAAAAAAAAGTATAATTTTCACTGATTTGAACCTTGCATTAGGAAATCACACATAAAAAACTATTTATCATTTATTATCTATTCCTTTACTTTTCACTTTATTTATTGACATTATATTAACTTTTTTAATTATGAATTTTGGTGCCTATAATCTGTTGTGTTTTATTAGTATAAATTTCTCTTTATTGGGTACATTTGTGCGCTCTATGTTGTGTTAAACTTAGTTTTGGTGTACTAATGCATGTTTACAACTAATTTCTTTGACATAATTGCAACCGAACAAGTTTAAGTAGTGAAACTGAGGGTGGGAGTAAATAAGTTTTACTTCTTCTCACTCCCTTTTGGGCTACTAGGGTTGTATATAAATAGTGAATCACTGTATATATTTATGTATTATGTATATTGCGTACACATGATCTTTAAAACCAATGTCTCTATGTATATTTCTCTATGCATTTTTCTTTATGTAAATTTCCCTACGTATATTGTGTTAATAACAAATTCTCTATGTATATCTGTGTACATATAGTAAAATGTAGATAATCAGTATTGTACATGGAGTGCACAAGCTCGAAATAAGTAAATACATAAATCCGTATAATTATTTTTGCTTAAGTAAATAAGCTACATTTTGTTGTAATTTTGCATTAAACATGTGCATGACAGCTGCGCACGCCACCACATAAAAGAGAGAGTGAGTGATCTTTGCATGCTTTGTGCAACCTCTAAATATTGTTTGACTTAGCTCAAATTTACATGTAAATATTAAATGAATAATCATATCCTAATGCCAGGTTCAAATCTAGACAAAAGAGAAGAAACATTTGTGGACCACCCCAGTGTGGGCTGTTACCTCCGCTGCTCTCCCTCCTCTGTGTGTGCTTTCCGTCGTGGGGTCGGGATGTAGGCGCTGGCATTGGCTCGGTTTGGAAGGAACTGGTTAAAGGGAATGGAGCTCCTCGTGTCGCTGCTGGCGGTCCGTCTGGCCAACATGTCATCCTTGCGAACATCTGGTTTCTTGCCGGGGGCATCGGCCTCCGAGTCGCTGCCTCGCCCTGGGCAACGAAACCCAATGGAGCAGAAAAGAGAAAAGAGTGACGGAGGTTAGAAAATATGTCAGGACTTTGAAGTAATACTTTTAATTAGCCCTTCTATAATTGTCTGTGAAACTCTATACAGTTGTCAAGACTGTTTATAATTACTTCTAGGTTATTGTCCCGTCTCATGCCAGTAGATGCACGTTCTGTCTCTTTGGATTTTAGATTCTGAGTTTTTGTTTTGAGTACACTGAGAAAAAAAACTAGAGGCGATCACACTCACTGTACGTAGGAATGAGTTTTCCCTTTGGTTGTTAGGGCATGGCAACTTTAATTTTCAACAAGCACACAAATGTCTAAGTATATTTATATCACTTTAAAGTTAAAAGATATTTGTGATTTACTGCAACCATAGCCTTGTTCTCATAGTTTTATAATCAAATCCAAGCAGTGAGTTGATTGTGGAAAATGGGGAAATATTGTTAAAACGATGTTGGAAACACGAGGAGTCAGATAATCAGACGGATTTCAAACAGACTTCCAAGACTGTCAAACATATTTATAATAAAGAACACAAACAGTAAAGTTATTTCCTAGAATCTTTGAAAACATTCATGGGAGTACAAAGGCTGTTCTTTACATCAGTAGGGTTCATTATCTCAGATTATTTGGCTGACCTCTGATGTTCTGATATGTAATTTCTCTGTTTAGATACAATCAGTAACATTTCTACTAAAAAACACGGTTCTTACATGTTTTTCAAGGTCAAATTCCAGCACTTTTCAAGCACTACAAGACTTTTGAAGACCCCGCAGGAAACCTGACAAGCACTTTTCAAGCCTTGAAATTCAAGCATTTTCAAAGAATTCAAGCAACCATACGAACCCTGTAAAAACAAAACGATAAGAATCTGATCTGTTGCTCAGGCACTCTAATTTCATTATAGGACCATAAATCTATGAAAGGTCTTTCAAACAGGCATGTAGACAGAGGAGGATCAACAATATGTCCTGTCCATCTTCCTCAGTGGGTGTTAAATACTGCTGGGCTTCCCACTGTACTTTCTCTGTGACCCACAGGGAATGTAGGGAATGAGTCTATTTCTGTCTTAGGAATAGTGTTTTTTTTTGACAGCTGACTGCACACACATAATACTGTCAACATAAAAGAATAAACAGGATCCCTGTGATGTCTCCCCCTGCACCCCCCCCACCTCCAGCAGACACACACAGCAACATATTGGCACAAATACCACGCTGGATGTTGACCTGCTTGTATTTCCCAGGTCCAGATCTCTAATGATTGAAACTCAGACCGACAGCTGCTGCTGCATCTGGGACACACACACACACACACACACACACACACACACACACACACACACACACACACACACACACACACTGTCT
>JAPTGZ010000001.1:2675191-2686669 GCA_029814645.1 Fowleria isostigma | reverse complement strand
CTTTCACTGGTTTTTCCTGAAGTTTGCTTAAGTAGTGACGATTGTAGCCACTGGAAAAAAAAACACAACACACTGGAAAAACTAAATGCTCCATGGGCAGAACTAGTAACATATATATGGGTTATTCCTTGCAGGTGTCCAAGGGGGAAAGAGTTAATTGTGTTTCATTTTGCATGAGCAAACAGGCTCAAGAAAGAAGGGAATTATATGCACTTAAATGTTCATCAAACACCTTCAACAGTTTCACCTAACAACTTGAATCATGTGTTTGATCTTGGAAGTGTAACTCCATGCAGCCGCAGCAGCAGTGGCAAAAACCACGTCGACCAAGTGAAAGCCAGCAGGTTCTCGCTGTGTGAAACTTAGCTTCCCACAATGCACGCTGCAACACATTTCCGGAAATGCCCAGGTGACCTGCTGGTTATATTTGTAGACACACAGACTTGTTTATAGTGGAGTTCACTTCGAATTGTTAACTGTGAGGGAAGAGATTCTGATGTGTAATCACGGAAAGACATGGATTTGTGATACTTAGGCTATGACTCAGATTTTACAGATTTGCTGAAAAATTGGTGATGAAAGTCATCTTTAAGGTTGCATTTTATTTGGAGTATTTTCACAGCTTTTCCTGCTGTCATAGGGTTTGACCTCTACTGAGTAATTCTGAGGTCTGTGTTGTTGTGTCACTGTGGTGTTTTAATATGTTACTTTGGATTCAAATCAACAAACAAACAAACTGATCAAGGCAGTGGTTTTGGTAAAGCTACGTCTGGTGGTTCTGAACAGACTGATAAAGAGACTTTAGTTCAACATGTCAGAAAATGAACAAGGTTTGGCATCATCTGCCTGCAAAATATTTGAACCTAACACCTCTGATTAGAGGTGGGAATGTTTCAAGTTTCATCAAGTACAGGCGTACATAATGTTCAACTCTGCTTCATCATTAAGACAGTAAGGTTCAAGAAGATTTGAAGACAGTGGCAATTTGTACTGTTTTCACCAATAAAAACAGATTTTATTTTATTTTTTTATACTTTTAATTATTTAACGATTATGTGTACTGATACCAGCACTGGTGTTCCATCACAATTAAGCATTTAATTCCATTTACAGCTCACGTTTAAGTGATTAGTAACGTTGTAAATGATACACATATAAATGTAGATACAGTATAAAATACACTACACATAAGCATTACTTAATGAGCAAAATTAATTATAGAAAACTTGCAATGTAATGTGTAAAATAACTAATCCGGTATCATTCTTCTTTTTGTTAATGTTGCCATGTGGCTCAGTCATGTTGTCTTTTTTGGGGGGTTTAATGTTTATGTTAACCCATAAAGACCCAGTGCTACTTCAGTGTCAGTTCCCAAAGGAATTTTTCTCTCTCAATTTCATCTTTCTTATGTGATTTATTACCATTATTATAATAACATTATCTTCTGTATTTTGCACTTTTTCAGTGAAAATCAGGTATTTTCCTACATTGACAGTTGTATTCAAGAGATATTTGATTTCATTTATTCATTCATTCATTGCACATAAAGGAGACATTGTTTGGAAAATCATCAGGACAGCCAACTATGCTCTGCTTTTGCAGCCTCACAAAACAAAATAAATCATCTCATTTAACCCATACAGACCCAGTGTTGCTTTTGCGGCAGTTCCGAAATATTTTTTTTCCCTCTATATTTAAGTTTTCTTAAGGGATTTATCACAATTTATTATGACGTAATCCTCTGTATTTTGTGTTTTTTCAGTGAACATCTGGTATTTTCCCATATCTAATTCAGTGATCATGCGAATTTTTATAAAAGCTCAGAGTAAAGTTGAGGGTTATATCAAAAATAGAGAAAACTGAAGAAAAAGTGGCTTTTTAAGTAAAATCTGATATTAACTGAACATAAACCCAGTGTGTCCATCCACTGTCATTGAACCACCTCCATGGGTTTTACTGGAGCATCAATGTAGTAGAAGATGACAGTGTTTCCATGGTAACCACAGAGCCTCTGAAAATCCAAATGGGTCATATCTGATGACCATAAAAAGATGACAAACTGTTTAATACCTGTTGATCCACTAATCCTATCAATACATCTAAATAATTGGTGTAAAATACATTTTAGATCAGTGGATGTTTTTGGTTGCCAGTGGATGTTTGGGTCTTTATGAGTTAAGAAAGTGCACAACATCACATGAAAAAAATACTCCTCATACTCACAGAGTTTTTAACCCATTCTGTGTACTGTTTGAAGTATCCCACCAGGCTCTCTATGTAGCCCTTTGTTTCCTAAACACCAAGAGAGGGAAAAAAAAAAGTTAGGAAATATGTGTGTGCAGATTGTTTTTGCACGCTGATTGATGGCATTAGCACCTTTGTTTTATAAACATTTAAGTAAAGCACTGAGTTATGAGTCTCAGTGCACCAAAAGACTACAACGTTGGCTTTGTTCCTGCTCAGTGGGATCTGTGCTCACATCCATCCAATCCATGTACAACAGGGGTGTCAAACATCAGACCCACGGGCCAAAAGCGGCCCACCAAAGGGTCCAATCTGGCCCACATGAATATGCAAAGTTAAAAATTAAACTGAAGATATTAATAGCCTTGTTTCAATTCAGGGGCCACATACAGAACAATTGTAATCTCAAGTACAATAATAAAATAATCTATAAATAATGACTGAATTTTCTTCTTGGTTTTAATGTAAAAAAAAATATTACACTATGCCTATAAATAATGACAATTCCAAATTGTTCTCTTTGTTTTAGTGTAAATAATCCACTAAATTATGAAAATGTTTACATGAGAAAACTATACTTTAACAATAAAATGTGAATAACCTTAACTAATATGAACAATCTGAAATGTCTACAGAAAATGAAGTGAAATTTTAACAATATTCTGCCTGTTATTAAATGTTTTGTGCCTTTGTAGAAGCGATCTCTCATGTACATGTATAAATGATAAATTGAGGCATAATATTATTAAAATTAAACTTATTTTTCTTCAGAAATTTCAGTTTTATTCACATCTCTTTTTTGTTTGCATAATTTGAAAATGGAAATATTTTCATAATTTAATGTTATCTGCACTAAAACAAGAAAAAAATTTGGAGTTGCCATTATTTCCAGGCTATTATGCTATTATTTTACGGCTATGGTCCACTTGAGATGAAATTGGGTTGAATGTAAACTAAACTGAGTTTGACATCCCTGATACAATGCATATCCTAACCCTAGGAGGTGAGTTTCAGAGTTTCACATTCAGTCACATGTGCTGTTACATGTTCGCTGCTGTACATTTGTGTTTATTTACCTGCTTCACTACATGGGAGGCGTTGTGAGTAATGAGGTACTCGGCTGCATCGATGGCACTCAGGATATTAGTGACTTTGACCTAAAATCACATTCAGACAAGTTGTTTTTTTTGTGTTTTGTTAACATTCTTCTGCAGATGCTTGCAGGGTGTTTTCCTACCGGCAGGTCGTTGGACGTCCTCTGCAGCTGTTTTATACTCTGGCTTAATGTACTCTGTATGAGAGAAACAACACTCTGTCAGCAAATAAAACAGATACCTACAAATAAAACATAAAAATATAAAATAAAACAAACACTTATTTTAGACAAAAGGACGAGGACTAAAATTCAAACTGTTCTATCTTTAAAGAACCATCCATAGTCTCTTTAATAAACTTAAAAGCTCCTTTAGTAAGCGAATGGTGATACCCTGGTGTTCCACTGAGCATCTTAGGAACTCTTTTGTTCCTGCTTTTGTGCAGTTTTATTATGAGAATTTTATTTGAAATTACCTTTGAGCTGTTGCACTGATGTTATAAGGGTCTGTAGCAGAGTCCATAATAACCATGTTGTGTTTTTGTACTGTGTGATGAGTGTTATGAGTCCATGGCTTTTTAATTTTCCCATTTGGGGATTAATAAACCAATCTATCTCTTCAAGTACTCCTTTAACTCTTTCCCCCTAAGACGCCTACTAGGAACAATCCGTATATACACTGTTACCGGGGCAACCCACAGAATATAGAGGGTTCCTACACATTTGAAATGTCAAAATTCCATACTTGTTCCAGACCCTAATTTCCAGATGTCTTGGTAAAAAAAAAATTCAAATAACTTGTGACATTTGAGTAAGTAGATGTGTATCATGTAAATAAATTATGGACTTAATAGTTTGATTTTATTATTCTGAATATGTATGACTTTATGTCACCAGATAATTCCATATAATTATAGCTAGGTGATGTAGTTCATTACCCAGGTATAAGCACCTTAAAAAAAAAAAAAAAAAAAATCAATCCATTTCTTTCTTTTTTTTTTTAGATATTCAGAATTTTATGTTGTAGAAACTAGAACAGTGCTAACAGTCTTGGAAACATGAATATTTTTCCATACATTTATTTTCATTTTCCATACTTTTCCAGACCTGGAAATTTTTAAAATCAAATTTCATACTTTTCCCATACCTTCCGTACTTGTGTAGGAACCCTGAATATATTGTTTTTCCAGTGTGTTGGGTTTTTTTTTCCCACTGGCTGCAATCATCACTACTTCTGCAAACTTCAGGACAAACAACTGTGAAATTGTATCATTTAATCCTATTGGTTGGCCTGGTGTGGGCTGTGGTCACTTCCACCTATCACGGCCTCTGTTACTTTTGAAAAACAGAACCTGTTAAATGGTTGTCAAATTATCATCCTTAGTGATTTAACAGCGGTGTCAAAACTCATCATAACTGGTATGGGGGGGGTCATTAAATGTTATGTTTATGGGGGAAAGAGTTAATAAATATAACATCATGTCACAACACAGCATGGCACGGCACGGTACAGCTGAACCACTTAACTACAACAAATGTACACAACCACAGGGCCAGACATTAACTTACCCGTGCTTTGACATATTTCTGTCACCAAATAATGAATTAAAAGAAGGAAGGAAGGAAAATTGAAATGAAATCAAATAAACATACGTCCTTCCACAGGCATATCATTAGTCTCTGTTTTCCCAAATTGTCACATAATCATGTCATAATTAGCCGAGTTTGTGCAATATATTAGAGGAAACGATGGATGTTTATAAATATTAATGCTAGAATGAGCCTGAAAAGCAAATACAGGTTGAATCTACCTAAAGAAGCCATTGCTTCTGCTGCTTGCTGAATAAATGTTCTGTGTTACTGGGTGGTGTAGTTAGTAAATGAAGTAGGTGAAGTATTTTTTTGTTGGGAGATGTCATGTGGGATATTGTTTCCATGAGGTTTCGGTGTTTAAAAGTGTAATTTTGAGACTGATACTTACCATTGCTTGCTCCAGTGGAACCACCTGTTCTCTGTGAATGTGTCGGATGCTGCTGGCGTGTCCCTTCAGGGCGTTTTCAAGAGCACCTCGAGGCTGAAATACAATTTTAAAAAGGAAAATACCCAAGATGAAGAGACACATACATGTACGTACAGACACTCTTGCAGTCACAAGTAGCTTAGTTTCTGTGGTTTTCAAATAAATTATCACGGTACAGTAATGATTTATGTATTAAACATTGAGCCAAGTCATTACTACTAACTTGTGTATTATCAATGCGATTAAAATAATAATGAGACTTACCAATAGATCAGCCTGAGCCTCCAGATCAGTAGAGAATGACAAGAGATCTACAGTAGTGACCCCCTTGCCTACCTAAAATGAGAAAAGAAGAAATTAAGAATTGATTTATTTATTCTTTTTATCATTGTTTAATTTAAAGTTATAGATTTTGCCTACATTTGTTCAGGATTCTGTGTGGATTTATGAGGTTGCTTATATGTAGAAGTATTAACAATGTTCATTTAATTTAACTAAAGAGGTAATAACCATACAAATATGTAAAGAAACAAACTTTAAAGATGTTGTTCTTGTGACTGCTGAGGAAAACATTTGGATTGACATTCTTCTTCTGGACACTGACGAAGTTTAATTCAAATTTTGAACTTAAGTTATAATAAACCTTTACATGATATAAGGTTATACAGAATGTAAAACCTGACAACCTGTGACTACAAACATACAATTATAAACGTACACATGTTATGTTCTACGTGTTAATCCATGTGGAGCTGATGCCATAAAGCGATAGAGCCACACAATGTTGCAGGAAATTTATTTCTGGTCACTCAATAAATTTGCATTTCAAGGATTTCAAAAAGTCAAACAGAGATGTTTAATTTTTTCTACATGGATTTATTACAGAAGAGGAGGCAAGGGGTACTGTTTTTGGTTCGGTTTGATTGTTTGTTTGTTAACACTCTAGCAGCAAAAATATTGGTTTAATTCAAACCAAATTAGGTTCATACATTGCCAGTAATCCAGAATAGACCTAATTACATGTAGGAAAAAGTAGGTCAAAGTTCACATTTTTTTATAATATTCTTAAAATCTTTTTTTGTTCTTCGTTTTATTTATAATGGGCAAAATTTCTCATGTCTGTAGCAGCAAAACTATTAGTTGAATTCATATCAAACTGGGTTTATAGATTGCCAGACTCAAAATAAATGTGGTTACACTTTTGGAAAAGTAGGTCAAAGTTCACACTTTTTTCTCCTATTTACTTATAATGGACGACATTTCACATGTCTAAAAAAAAAACAGAAATTTTGTTTAAATTTAATTCAAACTCAATACATATATAGAGCTATTTGATATACTGACATCACCGCACGCATGGACATGATGACATCAGCTGGATCAATGCCAAAATAAGCTGAATTAGGTGTGGGGGGTGGGGTTTGTTGTGCCTGGCACCACTTGCTTTGTTTAATTTCTAAGTATTTAAAATGTGTAAAAATATTTCTAGAGCTCATGCATAAAACAAAGATGTGATATTTGAAACATCTCTCTTCCAAATCTTTATCCAGAAAATATTATAACGTGATGCAAATATAGCAGTAAAATATGTTAAAAAGCTTTCATTTATACACAAATCTGGCCTTTTAATGATTTATAGAATATTGTGATTTGAGTTGATATGATTTGGCTTTTTTTTGTTTTGTTTTAAATGGAGCCTCAGAAGAAAATGTTTGGTTCTTCATTGACTTCTGTTAATTTCCTGGAGAGTTGACTTATGCTTAACCATCATAACATGCCTAAACCTAACCATTGTTTTCCTGATGGGGGCTGCATCAGTCCATAAGCGGCAGTTTTACCTCTGCTATGTACGCTTCATAATCAATGTGTCCAATTCCAGAGTTGGCAAAGTTGATGAGGTTGTCTCTGCCCGCCTGCTCCAGGAGAGTGATGTCCTGCAGATCCACCTGCACACTGTCAAAGACCTTGGACAGATCCTTGTTGTACTGTAAAGAAACACACAGATCAACTCACAAGATGTTATCTGCTGCTGGAGAAAATAAAGAGGAGTTGTCCTTATATTGTACCATACTGGCAGGAAAGCATGGAGAAAATTTTCAAAAATCTATCTTCCATTCACATTTGACTTTTTATATTTGGGAAAAGAGATTCAGGGGATAACAAATTCCCAAGATAAATATCTATTTAGAATATTGGCAGTGGCAGTAAGAAAGCCATTACTAGAGAGCGGCTAAAAAAGGATGTGTCAAAAATAGAGGACTGGATAGAGGTTATAAGTGTTATTTATCAGATGGAGAAGCTGACAATTATTGTTAGATTTGAATCAGACATATTCACTAACTATTGGAAAGAATGGGTTGATTTTGTAACACTGTTAGGAGTTGATTTTATTCAATGAAAGTAATGTGCATATAAATGTGCATTTAAACCCTTGGTTTATGCTACACACCTTAAATGTTCTATGTTAATCTTCTACAGAATAAAAGAGTTTCTGAAAGAAAAGCGAAATGGGGAAAAATACCTGTTTCTCATTAACTGTAATATAAGTTTCTGTAAATATTTGTGTTATCTCTGTCATTGCTCCCTTGTATGAGTATGTTTTTGTTTGTTTGTTTGTTTTTACATATATATATATATATATATATGTATATATAAATTATATTCATGATGTAAAATGTTGATATAATAATGCTGCATGAAAAATAACAATAGATAACTACAAAAAAAAAAATGTCATCCACATCTGTCAAACAGTCCAATACAGACCTTTATAATGAAAATTTGAACAAAAAAGCAATAGAAATTCTTCATTTAAATATATTTTACAGTTATAACTCTTCTTCTTTTATCAGATGATTCACTTATTTTATGTTTGAATTTCTTTCATTGTTTATCTTATTGAGCTGCTTTCTATTGTTTTGTTTTTTTTGGTCATCATTATTTATCCTGGTTTCTGATTACAGTTGTTTCACTTTTTAAGATTTTATTGTTTACTGTGGTCATTGTTCATATCACAGCTGTTTCCTGTACTACAAATGGGGCTGGCCAAGGGAAGGTTAACATCTAGATCAAATAATACATATAAAATCACCCTCTGAAGACATATTTTTACAGTATATTCCTGCTAGTGTCCAGCACCAGTTTTATTTTTAGAAAAATGTTTTAAAAATACTTAGATGGCATTATATTCAGCATAAATTTATGTTTGCATTCTTTGTCCATCAGTGCAATTCAAAGCAGAACTTTGATCCTCTTCTATTGGACCTATACGATACTTAAGTATAAGGTCAATTTAAAAACCATTTGTTACTATTTTTTTTATAGTGGTTACAAATATCTAATAAACTGAGATAAATATATGTTAAAATGTATTAAATTAGTTTATTCAGGTATTTGGCTTTGTAGATATTATACATGCAATGTATATACTAATAAATATAAATAAACAGTTGAAACCTGTAATTATTCTCCCTTGTCCATCCGTTACACTTGGCAAAAATCCTTCTATTTTATGATTTTACATACTGAAAAAATACAAACTATTCACTGTTTTTTGCAAAACAGACACCCTAGAGGACCGACACTAGAGATTTTATGAAATTATAACCGCACTTATAGGAAGGTTTTTTTAAAGTGGTCAAAAACAGATGTTGGGGGGGGGGTTACTATTTTTAAACTAGAAAATTGGGTTTAAACATTTTTTTTTCAATCCCACATCTAAAAGTGCTCATTATTTCCTGCAAAAATTAGGCATCATTTATCTTTCTACCATAAATAGTTGTGAAAGGAAAAACAAAAATGTAGTAAGGCCGTCCATTCATTACTGCTTGGCCAGCCCCAAATTAGGCTTTTACTGCAGTATATTCTAAAATGAAATAAATATTGAATGACTAGTAAATGGTAGACAGACACTTACCACAGTTCTGTTGAGGAAAGAGTTAATGTTGAACATTGTCTCCAGTTGCAGAGCGTGGTACAGGCCGTTGTTCTCGTAGCACTCTCTACAACACAAACACAGCAGATTCACACTGGTTGATTAAGCCTCATTATTTAAGCAAAATATAAAACATAAACACACAAAAATATACAGTTTCTGGGACATCAATTTAGTTTAATTTAATATGCCTCTATCAAAAAATCGTGGTAAAAATCTGTTAAAAATCAAAAACAGTTCATTAAATGTGCATTATTGTTACCTGTACATGCCTCCCAAAGTTAAGTCAATGTTTGGATTCTGGAACAGCATCCCAGGAAGGAAGTTCTTTTTATTAGGATGAACCAGAAAAGGCGTGTCGATGATCTACAGGAACCACACAAATGGATATTCATGAGCACACAGCAGCGGTGTTGTCTGTTATGTAACGCTATCTGGCAGAGATAAAAGTTTCTCCAAGGAAAATGCACTGAGAGGCAGAGTGGAGAGTAAAAATAAGCAGGATTAGGAAGGGAGACAGTTTGTGTTCAGTACCTTGAATAGCTGTCGGTTGGCCAGTGGCTCACACATGAGCTTCTCCACGTTACCACCGACAACAAACAGGGTGGTCACGATGGCCATCAGCACCCAGGCGAAGATAAACGTGAAGCCCACGCCACTAAAACAGGAAGCACAGGAGTTTCATTACCCACTGCAACAGATTGATTTTAAAGGTCTAATTTAGACTAGGGTTCCTACAGGTTTCTATGAGTTAAATTTAAGACTTTTAAAGACCTTTTTAAGACTATTCAGAATAGAATTTAAGGTCCATTTCACAACCATGCTGGTTCCTAGAATGTAGGAAAATGTATTTATGTACTCCAACGCCTTGATTCCTACCGTTCTGAGTCATTTCTTACCGGAGCAAAGTTAGTGATAATTACTCCAAATTTCAATATAAATTGTTGAGTTGGAAGAGGTGTAACTGAGTCGACTAATGTTAATTTCTTTGTAGCTTAGACATTTACACACATTTAAACAGAATACAACCAACAAGTTGATGGCAGCATAACTTAAGACCTACTATGTCAAACTTAATGCCTTTTAAAGGCTTTTTATGGTATTAAATGCAGATTTGTAAATGTAAGACTTTTTAAGACCCCATAGAAACCCTGTTAGACGTATGCCATTGTAATGTGGAGATCATTTTTTATCAAATTAAAAGGCTTAAATAGACACAGGAAATTAGAAGCTCACATCCCTTTTTCGGAGAAGCAGGTCTAAAATTTCTAGTTTTAGTGGATAAGAGGCTGGAAACTAGTGGAAAAAACATGGTTTAACTATTCATCCTTTATCGGGCAAGTGATTAGTGAGTGGTTATTTTTGGTCAAGACAGTGACAGCACCAGTTCCAGTGAGGACAGTGAGTCGACAGGCTTCGATTAAATGGTCTACAGGGTTTGTAAGGTCCACCGCTGCATGAACAGTGAGTGTAGCTGCTTTGTTAGGTACCATAAAGTAATGGTACTAATGTAAGGAATGATGTTAAAAGGTTAATGTGGATGTGGGCAGGGGTCTGGATCAGCACTTATGTTTTTCTAATATTCCTTTCACCTTACATGTGTTTTTATTGTATTTTTTTTTACAGCACTTCTTGTATTTTTTCCCTTTTTGCCACTTATAGATAAGGAAACAGTGTTTTCATAAATATATAATACAGAAAATAAAATGGAATGTTCTAATAATGTATTACACTTTTATCTCATTTATTTATTTTTACTCTGGATGTTTTTATTCTAATTCTTATTGTTGTATGAGTGATATGCGTGTTGTGTGTGCAGTGGATCCCCTCTATCCAAGGCAAATTTCTTCCAAGGAAGATTAATAAAGACACCTTGACCTTCTATTGCAGTGTTGTATCATATATTTTAGCCATTATTCAGAAAACAAATGTTCCACTTACCACTGCAAAACTAACAAAATCTATATTATGTAATACTTTAAAATTTAAAGTTAAATTTAATTATATCAAAATCATATTTAGACATTTTAAAGGTTCAGTATGTGATATTTAGTGTCTGTCAGTGTCAGACTACAACTAACTAAAGACTCTGTAGGATCCCTGTAAATAATCCTAAATCTTGACCTTTAAATTTGTATTAAATCACCCTATATCTTTGAATTTTGCCTTTAAGTGCACATTTGAACC
>JAPTGZ010000001.1:2662305-2675091 GCA_029814645.1 Fowleria isostigma | reverse complement strand
CTTTAATTGGCCGGTACACATCCTGTTCCCCCTGTGACTGTTGTGTTCTTGTATGTTTGGAGTGGACCGTTTTGAAAGTTTGTTGCTCTGTTGCTTTGTTTCATGTGCAATGACAACAAAGCCTCATTCACTCACTCTAAGTGCACATTTATTGAAATTTAGACTTGTTAAGACATCAGTGACCTACGCCATAAGTAGGTTGCCACCAGTGTTTGACATGCAGCCACGGGTGGTGGGAGTGGCCTGTTTGTCGTAACCGCAGGTGCCGCACAGCAGGCCGAGGATGTTGAAGGCCAGGATCAAGACAACCATACAGAGCACCGCCACACAGCCGATCCACCTGCAGCACAGACACTTACATGAATATACTGTCCGAAACAGAAAAATTATGTCTGTTCCCTAAAATTAACATATAATTGGCCAATCAGATGATCTTGTGAGGTTGAAAATCTCTCAATTCTAATCTATTGTGCCTAAAATGTTAATAAAAGGTGTACACAAAGATGAACAGATGCACAAACCTGTAAAAATCCATTTGGTCTATCTGTGGGTAGTAGGATTCAATCTTCTTCTGTCCCTCATTGAGGAAAATAGTGAAATTGGCCAGAGAGGCTTCCACTGGGAACATCTTGGAGAAGCTGGTAATCTCTGTGCCAATTTTATCCAGCATGCCTTTCACTCCTGCACACACAGAAAGACGAACAGAAAATAAAAAACGGAACCAGCCGTACAACGTGTCAATTCAGAGAAAAGACAGAATATATAGAAAAATGTCTCTAACAGAAAGTGAAAAAGGACTTACGAGGAAGAGCTGTGGTTTCATCATCCACAAGAATATGAGAGAAAGTAAGAAGAAAGAATATACAAGTGAAAAACTAAAATGTCTGATATAATCTAATGCAATTACTCACTAAAAAGAGTTGGAAAACAGCTTCATCTCATTTATCTTAACTACACACACATACAAATTTACATACACTCATTGTTGTGTACCTGAGACAATATTTTTAGTTTGCTCTTTAACCAGTTTTGGTGTGTCATTAAAGGAGGTGTAACCCTGGAAGTGAACAGAAGGAGAGAAAAGGTGATAAAGATAAAGATGTTTTGGACCCAGGGTGAGTTTGGTATGAGAGTCAAAAGGTGAACAAGAGGATGAGGCCGAGCTGCAAACAGAGACTCACCTTTTGGACAATGTTGCTGAGGTCTGTTTTCAAGACGGTGTTGACATTTTCTAAGGCATGAGTGACCTCTGGGAGCTGAAAGAGACAGATAACAAATATATATACACATACACAGATGATATGGCCAATCAAGAGTCTAGTTTGTGTTGATTTGGTCTCATTTGGTTGCATGGTAGTAAATTCTTGCGCTACCTTGGAGTAGTCAGCGCTGACTCCCAGCTGGGACAGCGTGGACCGGATGGTGTTGCATGTGTGGGATACAGCTCCGTTGGTGCAGGCCGGGTCAGACAGCGTGTTGGACAGAGACGCCCGTTCTCCGGACAAAGAGGCCTGAAGTTTGGCTGTCCCCTCCTGAAGCACCTCCAGGGACGAGCTCACGTTCTCCAGAGCCTCTTTGGTCTCTCGCATCGCTAAAAAAAGAAGACAATGGACGACACTAAATCAGAATGTGTGATTTGATACATGTTTTCACCAGGATAATTAGACTGTGAGCCCAGTAATTTTAATACCATACATAAATGCACCCAAAAACAACTAATATGACAGAGTTATCTCCAATGGTGGAATAAAACTCGACTGTGACTGTACTTTTTCATGAGAAGAGTTGTAAATATTTTATTCCATCTTAAAAGACGCAGTAGTACGAATGAAAACAGACAACAAAACAGGCACTACAATAGATCCTTGAGGGACACCTATGTTTAAAATAAACAAGGCCAATGTATAATTTTATACTGTGATGGTGAATGTATTAGATAGATAAACTTTAATCCAATTTACTGTACTGTAACTGTACTTGAGGTCAGATTTAAAGTCTATATACTTAAATTTAGTATTTGTGCAGTGGTGCATACAGCACACATCAAAACTCATTTTTTGTTTCTCTGTTAATATGTAACAAATTACATAATGTAATGGTATAAATATTTATTTTGACCAAATAAACAATTAAAGTGCATATTGTTGATAATCAACAACAAAAACCACAACATTTATCCAAGATTTGAAAGGGTGATTCAGATAGAAAATAGGTGAATGGAGTGTTATCTGTCATGGAATGGCCCGTCCAGTCTGTGCATCAGCATATAACTGCATCCAGAGCCGTTGAATACTCTATGGCTCTGGCCACGTAACATCATACATGATTCCAGGATCTCTCTGCTTTGTCAGATTGTTGATACATTCTTCCTTCACAATCTAATATCATCATATCGCACATCCCTAGAATAAAGTTTAACTATTGTTTTTCTAAAGAAAGCAGACGGTTCAGGCAAAACTTTATCTACTTCCAGGTTGCATGGAGGAAAAAATAATTAATAGTAATAATAACAATAATAATAAAAACAATAATAATAATAATAATAATGATAGAGTGGATGTATGTAAGACAATCTAAAAAAAATGGCTAAACGCAAACCAGATCTGTCAGCACTAATTTTATGCTTTGTTGCTGTCATTAGTGTGTGCTCATTGTCCCTTTTTTCAGTAATTATTTCATTTTTATTTATTTTTTTGTGTTTGTTGTCCTTTTTTGTTGCTTTACATGCTCCTTGTGTACTTTGAATTTGTCTCCTGTTATTATTGAAATGCCCTCTGGGAGAGTTTGTATACCGTATTGAATGTTTTAAAGTTCCAATAAACATATATATATATATAAATACTTCTTCCACCACTGAAAAAGGCTGAGTCAACTCATCACGGGTCCACACCACAAAGCCAAAACCACAACAGATGAGTGTTCACAGGGTTCAACAGCAGTTCAGGGTCAGGATCTACAGGATGTGGAACAGGTGGGATCCACTGACACTGGGTCACGAGCACTTGAACACTGAATCCTGATCGGCTCTGATTACCTTTGATGGCACTCTCAACTTTTGCTTTAGACGAAAAGAGTCAGGGAGTGAGAGAGGAAAATGAGACTTTAAAAGGAAAGTGAACGCTCTTTAAACGGTGCCTTCAGCATTCAGCAGAAATAACCGCACAACAGAGAAAGCCGCATACACAAGGAAACCATGAGCTGCTGTAAAGTGTCACCACTAATATGAAGCAAGAGCTAGTGCATCCTCAGAAAATTATATTCACAAGCAAATTCTAGAACTGTGTGTTATGATAATATACTGTATGTGTGATGTTTGATGGGAGAAAAATGTCTATTATTTCACATTATACTACATCACAGGTGTCCCGAGGCCCAAAACTGGCCCACCGAGGGGTCCAATCTGGTCTATGGGATCCATTTGTGAAATACAATAATTACACTTAAGATATTAGCAATCAAGGATGCTAAAATAATTATAGTTCTGGTTCCTCATACAAACCAATATGATTTCAAGTGGATCAGACCAGTAAAATATTATCATAATAACCTATGAATAATGACAACTCCTAACTTTCTCTTTGTTTTGGTGTAAAAAAAAAAAAAAAGAAAGAAAAGTAAAGTTACATGAAAATGTTTAGATTTATAAGCTATCCGTTCACAAAAAAATTTGAATAATCTCAACAGATATGAACCACATGAAACGTCTTAAGAAAAATAAGTGTAATTTTAACAGTATTCTGCCTCTTATCAAATGTTTTGTGTATCTGCAGATAAACTGTGATCTGTGAGTTGTAATGCACATGCGTAATTGATCAAATGAGGCATATTATTAAAATTGCACTTCTTTTTTTAAATAAATTTGAAAATGTTCATATTATTTACATTTTGAAGAACGTTTTCTAGATGTAAACATTTTCATGATGTAATTTAAGACCAATATTATTTTACTGGTCCGGCCCATTTGAGATCATTTTGGGCTGAATGTGGCCCCTGAACTAAAATGAAATGACACCCCTGTACTGTATTACTCAATATTATAAGTAAAATCTTATCTTATCTTATTTGTTTCATTTGGTCATGACTTACACTCTTTATAACAGCATTTTCTTCATTCAGGTCATACCTTATATTCTTCTGTGTGGCACAAATGCAGCAGCTCTATGATTTCAGGTATGCTTAACCATCCAAACTGCCCAGTAACAAAGCTCTACTAGCAATTAAACCATTCAATAAAATAACATAGAACATAATACGTACGGAGATGAAACACAGAACGTCATGCTTCAAAAATTTCCATCATAAAAATCAAACATCCCATATATCAGAGTAAACAGACATTTAACTTATCAGTAATAATAAAAATACTATATAGAAAACATTTGTTTATGCTCATAAGGCTGATAGGAATGTGTGAGTATAAATGAGTCAAGTGTAGGTAAATATACAAAAAGTGTCTTTGGTGGAGGAGAGCAGTTAAGTCACTTCCTCTTTTTGGAGGTTTTACGCATTTGATGCAAATATATCCATAATTTATACGTTCATTTATTTTATTCACAACTACAACTTGAAAGTGTTTTATACAGTCATTATGATATTTTCTTCCATTTTTAATTGTCAATAAAAGTTCTAAATAAAAGGAGAAAAATAATCAAATATGAGTAAGTTTAACCTTATTATTTACTAAGGACAGTATTGTGCTACAGTCCTTGACTATTATTAGGTTTGTTGTTTTTAACATGTTAGAATGTCCATATATGTGTATTTCTCAGTATTTATACAGGGTGCATGCTCTTTATCCAAATAAAAATTCCAGACCTTTTCCCCAGACCTTGACTTTATGTACCCTTATACTTGTGTGCCAACTTTTTTGGTTGTGATTGTATTGTTTTGTGCAGTAGCAAAGTCCATTGTAATAAATATATGAATGAATGAACGAACGTATAATTCACAGTAAATTGTGTTTTACTAACAGAAATATTTTCAAAACATATGAAGATCACAAAAGTGCATGGATATCACACAATTTTCACTAGAATCATTCCAGTACAACTGATTAGTGAAATTCAGTTTTTTATATACTTCCCTCACGTATTTCTTATGTTGCAAGATAATGTGCCTTTGCGTATACTTTAAAATTCGAATATGAGAGAAATTTTTTTCCATACTTTATGAAGACTTTCACACAAAATTCCAGACTTTTCAATATGTGGAAAACACCGCTTCAAAATTCCATACTTTGTAACAAAGACTTCAAGACCTGCTTAAGCGCCCCGTTATACAAAGATATCAGATTTTTGTGTGTTGTGCACATTCCCCCATTTTTGTTACCTAATAAAGCATAAATATTTATGCTGTCAAACCCTGCAAAAACAATAGAGCTGAAAGCAGCCTAAGACTGTTGCACAATACTGTCTCTGAATCAAACTATAACAAGAAATATATCCCATTATTTTGATCACAGCACAGAGCCTCAGCAAAGATATCAGCAGTGTCGGCTTATCCTAACATTTGATTTCATGCATACATTTCTGAAGTCTTTGACATGGAATACTGTGTGTGTGTGCTATTCTAAGTTACAGTGTGCATTACCTCCTGCCATGCGCAGAGCGGTGTCTAATGAAGGAACCACCTGTTTCTCCAGCTGACTGTGGATCCTCCCGCCCAGCAAAGGTCCAATGTCTGTCAGACAGGTTGATGGTAACATGTCATAATAATCACACATATGGCACCCCAAACCATGACAAATACTTTACTTTGAGGTTGTGCTTACTGTCCAGATCTGACAGGACTTTGTTCTTGGCTGTGGCGTACTGCACTGTCAAGTATTCGATTTGCTGGAACAGGAAAGAAAACAAACGTTAAAGCAACAGAAGATTAATATTTAAGGTTCAAGGTTCAATTTATTGTCCTTTGCATGTATTCATGAAACACAATGTGTACTCAGGACCAGTAGCGTACAACATCCTAAAAGATTATTTATATAATTAGTCCTGTATAAAATAAATAGTAAAAACCTAATAAATACATACTAGGGCTGGGTGATATGGCGTAAACCAAAATCTCAGATTTTTTCATGAAAAACTCAATTTTCAATTTGATTTTCAATCCCCTATCTAAAATAAAATAATTGCAGACTGCAAATATATTGAAAAAGTATTAATTTTATTGTTTTCCTTTAAATTGCTTTGAGACAGATGCAGGGGAGGCAGGACTCCACCTCATAGAACTACAGGAACCTAGAGGGACGTGCTGTTGGCAAATTCAAAATATCTTTATTTTTTGTGTGATAAGAAAATCGATTTTCTTAAAATATAAACGATGTGATCTACAAATTTGATTTTTCAATTAAATCGATTTTTTTCCCCAGTCCTAATACATACTACAGTGCAAGATTAAAAACTGCTGCATGTTAAAAACAAAATAAAACAGCAGTGTTTGCAAGTAGCAGCATGACAGAAAGCAGCATAACAGTATGTCAGTGTGGCATGGACTTCACCATTCTGACAGCCTCTGGGAAAAAGCTGCGTTTGAGCCTGGTAGTAATTATTATATTATATTATTATTATATTTGAGATTCCATGTTGACAGTTTACAACCAAAGAGGTAGAATTGATAAATTTATATAGTTTGAGTTGACTTTGTGGACTTATTTAACTCTTTAATACTAAAATATTATGCATTTTTTTTAAAAAAAAAGTGCCTTGTATTTTTCAATATTAATATGTAATTCTATTTGGAATATAAGCGGGTTTCTAGAGACCTCTGTGAGTTTAAAAGAAATGGTTCATTTTGATTTAATTAATATCCTTACATCAGAATAGTTCACTGAATGTCATTAATTTGGTAGAAATACAGATCTGAGCCACTTAACCATCTAGGTGAAAAGGCATTACAGCTGTAATAGATTTTGTAATAATAGCCAGTGAGATAATAAAGTCATTCATCATCACTTATGAACTGACAAAAAGTATGTACAGTTACACCCTTTTGCTGGTTGAATGTGTTTTTGATCAATAAGTCTGTCTTGATTAATAACTCATTATGTGTCCTTTCACAAGCCAAAAGTGTTCAACACAAGCATTCATTCATTCATTCATTCATTCATTTATTCCTACAGTGTTTCCATTTCACCAAAAAATGTCTCTGATGCTCATTAAATGTGTTGTTTGTGTTTTGTATATACGTACTGCAGGTGTGTTGTTGGCAAAAGTCCTCAGGTCTCTCATGTTGGTATTGATGAAGCGTCGTGTACTCTTGATCTGGGCACTGATGTTATGGTTGGCAGCATAAGCAATGAGCACACCCACACTGGAACACACCAACACAACCTGGATCAGTACAAACTTCGATGCAGTAGCCACTAGTGACCAGCAGAGGGCAGCAGCACTATACACTCAGATTTATGGCACTCACTGATCAGGTGAAACTCACTGAATGCGCGTATTATTTGAGGATAATTTAGGAATTCTATGAGAGGAACAAAAACAAGCTATTCCATTTGTCTTTTTAGGCTCAAAACGGGGAAAACATGAATATCTGAAGTGTCACATTTCAATAGCAGAGATGGACAGAGAGAGGAAACCTGTTCTGTGACACGATGGACAGGAATAAGAATGACAAATGTTGATGAGATAATATCTCCAAACTGCCACTTTGTGTGTGTGTTTTTGAGTGTGTGTGTGTGTGTGTGTGTGTGTGAGCATGCATGTTTGTGATGTGAAAGCACTCAGTGAGACAGAGGGCCCTCTCACAGTCAGCCAAGTGATATCACTAACACCGAACTGTCCTGCACAGTTTGGATCAGATTTCTCTGACCCTGCACCAGTCCCCAGGTACACCGGACTTTGCAACATGTCCTGCACTGTATGGACATGTGTCTCACAAATACAAAATTAAAACCAGATGCCCAAAACAGACTTGTTAGTACAACTAAGGTATGACAGTGTCACAAAATGACAGATGTTTTGTGATACATGAACAGCGTTGTGCATTATTGTTTGGTCACAAAACAAAATCAGTTATATTTTTGATAAGTAAATAAATAAAATGATGAAAGAGAGGGACAGATATATACAGTATATAAAATAAATGGATGTTTGTTTGTTTTATAAATGTTTATCTTTCAAATATGTAATAAGTTACTAGAACAGGGGTGTCAAACTCATTTAGTTCAGGGGCCACATTCAGACAACTTTGACCCCTAGTGGGCTGATACAGTAAAATACTAACATAATGATATATAAAAAATATTGTTTTAGTGTGAAAAAGGAAAAAAAAATACATTATGAAAATATTTAAATATACAAACAATCCTTTAAAACAATGGGAATAACATAAACAACCTGAAATTTCTTAAGAAAAATAGGTGCAATTTTAACAATATTAGGCCTTAGTTTATTATTTACACATGTGCATTACAACTTACAGATCACAGTGGATCTACAAATACATACAACATTTAAAAACAGACATAATATTGTAAAATTGAACTTCTTAAGACATTTCAGGTTGTTCTTATTTCTTCAGGTTATTCATGTTTTGGAGAAATGATAGTTTGTTTTAGTGTAAATACAGTAAAATTACATAAAAATGTGTACATTTACAAGTTAGAAAAAATTGGAGTTGTCATCATTTATACGTTATTATGATCATATTTTACTGGTCTGACCTACTTGAGATTGAATTGGTCTGAATGTGGACGCTGAACTATAATGACTGTTAAAATGTTAGTGTAATTTTTGCATTTCTACACCCTCCCTCCCATGTGCCTGGGCTGCATGTTTGACCCCCCCCCCATACTAGAACATTACCTTACACAAAATATATTTTTCCCACCTGGACTTCAGAATAAATACCAAACGTTGTGTCACAGGTTTATATGGCAGTGGATTAGAGTCTAACACCTCCAATGAAAACTCCAAAAGTTTTGAAAGTGACAAATTTTGTTTTCCAAGCTGCTTCAGTTTTTTCACTTTCTATACAAAGAGTCAGTTTATGTCCCTGCCATTACTTGTGATGAAGCTGTATTTCAGTTTTATTTTAATATATACACTAGTGTATTAGTTTTTATATCATTTTAGAGCTAGTTTTGGTCTTGGCCTAGAATTTAAACGAGGTAGATATGTAAATAATGTGTATCACAGTGACTTTCATTCACATAGTCTTCTTCATGTGGAGTTTTACAGTAGTAGATGTCACTGCAACCTCTATTCCAAGTGTCTTCATTCTAGATCATTCTTTTTAGACTCTCTTATGAGACTTCTGAATATTGTTATGTTAACTTCAACAAGGAGAAAAACAAGTATGTCGCATAGAGATTTGTCACAAACCACAGCATTTATAGCCTAAGATAATCTGCGATGCCTGGAGGTTATGTTTTTACCAGTGTTTGACCTGACAGTTTTGGACAAATAGTCCTCAATAGTTCCTGATCACAGCAACTTAAGATGATCAATTTTAGTTTTTCAAAGGTTTTACATCCTATCACAGCCAAAACCAATCTGCTTTAATTGTTTTACCAACTACATCTATACTCAACATCTATTGCCACAAAAGTAGAGGTAGTCTGATATATTGATTTTTTCAATATCGGCCACGGCCATAATTCATCAATAAATAATCAGCAGTAAAAATGTTATAAGACATTTGATCAGGCACCTGTGTGGGCAGCATTTGAAGATAAATAAATGTTAAAAGAGTACTATGTGTATGTATATTAATAATTTCATTTATATGACTGCATAAAAATCTTAGTTACCTCTGACTATTTCAATTGTATTTTATAGTCAATATGCTTAAAAAAAAAAAAAAAATGGCCTTAAATATTGGCCTCAAAAATATGCTGTTGATATTGGCCATTACAGAACCCCATATTTGACAGTGACAGTATGTTAGATCTTTCTACTTGCCAAAAAATGTTGTACCACACACAGTGTAAATCGGGGGAAACAAAACAAAGACAACTTTACTTGCAATATCTTGTACTTTTAGTTTGTGCTGCATCTACTTAGATTCAGTGGTTTTGGAGACTGTTATTTAATTAATCATGTGCAAGATTTAGCAGGATCTAACTGCAGAAATGGAACATCAGAATCACATTTATGTTTGCATTCCAGTGAAAACTAACATTTGCATTACTTTAGTATGAGCTGTTTATAGACAGAGGGAGCGGGTCATGTTGCTCAGAATTTTTCCTTGGTAGTTCAACTGGATTGGATTAACTTTTTTGAAAATGTTTCGTCTCTCATCCAAAACACTTCTTCAGTTCTAATAACTGGTGGGGGAAACTGGACTTTTAAATCTGCAGGTGGGAGTGGTCTGTGTAGGTGTTAATCCATATGCTAAAGAAGGTTAGGGTCGTAGAGAGGGCGTGTCCCTGGGGGTGGGGTCGTTGGCGGGTATTATGTGTGAGTTTCAGGGTCGGTGACGTGAGGGGTGGGTCACTGTCCAAATCCTTCAAAGGGAGTTAGTTTGTCTTCAGGTGAGTCCAGGTGTGGAAGGTTGATAGGTGAAAACTGTTTGGGAATGGTATTTAAACGATGTTATAGGTTTGGGATAAGTAGTGTCTTAGACCACCACCTCGGTTCAGGGAAGGATTTTCCACTTTCACAAAAATAGCTTCTTTGACTCCTCTCTCAAACTGTTTGTCTTCTTTCCTCAGAATCACCATGCTGTAGCATCATGACTCTAAACTGACTTCTTCTGTTTTTGTTTTATAGCAAGTGACATCCAGTGTTGAGGTGTATATAATTCTTAACTTTAATCTGAGCTTTTATGAACATCGATATGATCAGTGAATTAAATATAGAAAATATATGATTTACACTGAAAAAACTCAAAATAAAGAGGATAATATTACAACAAATGGTGATAAATCACTTAAGAAAAGTTAAATATAGAGAAGTGGCAACAAAAGACGCGCTAGATCTTTATGACTTAAAGATGAAGATGAGATGACAACTCACATGATGAAGATGGAGGTAGTGATGAGTGAGACGGTGTAGAAGCCTCTCTGACAGTCCGTGTTCTTCCTCTGTCTCTGGTGCATCTCCCCTCCACAGTTCTCACAGCATCGACACACACAAAAAAATGTTCCGATGACGGGGATCAGGACCACGAACAGGATCCCGATGATTGCACATATGAGGAACCCGGCCTCGTAGTAGATCCACTGCAGAGAAACAACTCATACCATTAATCTCCATGACTCTGTGTGATCTGTTAAGCAGAACTGTAGCTTGAGAAATGAGTGATTTGTGGAAAGATGTTTACCTGTAGTAACAGGACGACGTTTTCTGGCTGTAACACAACATCACATGCACACCGACAAGAAAGAGGAACATGGTCAGTGTGACAGACCAGAGGTCAAAACAAAGTTAAAATCCAATTTTACAGAGGTAAGTGAAGGCAACATGAGTTAAGGCAGACAGAAGATAATGATCAAATTACTGCTAAAACACAATATATTCAAATGTGATACTATTAAGTCTTTTTTCACATTTTATTCAGTTATCAACATAATTCTTTGTTTCATTTGTCTCAAATACAGTGTTAAAGTTTTAATACGGCCAAATTATGTCCCACTAGGTCATGAAATGATTAGAAATGTAGCCTATAATTGGTTGGATGGTGTTTACAGTTGCAAGAATATTATCTATACATCACATTAAACTATAAGATGTCCACATTACACAAACATATACATGTGTCAGTAATAGCTGCAGGATCATTTTTCAGATTACATACCTTTCTCCATTCCTCAATTTTGATTCCCCCCATGTTCTGCTGGATAACCTTTACAATGAGATCTGGAAAAAACAGAAGAACATACAGTTAAGAATTTTAAGAAAACACTGTCAATTCACCAAAATTATCAAGTATAATATTTCAGAGGTGGAAGCAAAGGACTACTACCAGCCTAAAAGCATGTTACTTAAGTAAAAATGCACAAGTATTATCAGCAAATATACTAGAAGAATGAAAAGTAGAAGGAAAGTCGTCACTGAGCTGTAAAATGGCTCCTATCAGTGTTTTATTTTTATACTACATATGATTTTATATACTGTTTGGTAGTTTACTCTGTATGATCATGTTTCTGTAGCATCACTGTCCTATGAGCTATGACTCTAAACCAGTGGTTCTCAGTCTTTTTCTGTTGGGCCCCCATTTAGAGGACAAAAGGAGACCCCAACAACATGGCAACAGTGAAAGAAACATCAGTACTGTAACAATATTTTTTGCTTTTCCTTGAATAGTTTTTGTTCAAATTAAAAATAACTTAGATTTTTACTTGAACAATACAAATAAACTCACTTCACTCACTCACTTTCCCAAGACAATATCTTTCCAAATAAAAACAGGAAATGTACAATTATCTACAATTATGACAATCAAGTTCCTTTTTTTTTTAGAACAAATACATTTTTGCAACAAAAATAAAAATTTGAACAATATCAGTGGCTGCAATGAACTTGTTTCTACTGCACATTTCAGAACATTAAAGTGGAAAACTGTACAAACAGAAACAATGCACATGTTTCTGTTCCAGTCTAATCCTAGTCCATTCTCCAAACCTAAACTCTTTGTCTAATCTAGAGCAGTGTTTCCCAACCCTGGTCCTGGAGGCACAGTGTCCAGCATGTTTAGATGTTTCCCTCCTCCAACACACCTGCTTCAATTAAGGATCAGCTCATCATCCAGCTCTGCAGACGCCTGATAATGACCGTCAGGTGTGCGGGAAGAGGGAAACATCTAAAACATGCAGGACACTGGGCCTCGAGGACCAGG
>JAPTGZ010000001.1:2632761-2643892 GCA_029814645.1 Fowleria isostigma | reverse complement strand
ACAAACACACAAACACACAGACACACAAACACACACAGACACACAAACACACAAACACACAAACACACAGACACACACAGACACACAGACACACAAACACACAGACACACAAACACACACAGACACACAAACACACAGACACACAAACACACACAGACACACAAACACACAGACACACAAACACAGACACACAAACACACACAGACACACACAGACACACACAGACACACAAACACACAAACACACACAGACACACAAACACACACAGACACACAAACACACACAAACACACACAGACACACACAGACACACAAACACACAACTGTGAGGCGGCGAAATCACACCACGGAAAGGCTTATAAAGCAAAATGATCTTTTATTGTCCGTCATCCATGTAGGAGATGCATTATGACGATGGGTCGTACATGAACAATAAAAACAATGACATCTGGTTCATACAGTTGCGGGAAAAATTATTAGACCACCTTATGTTTTCTTTAATTTCTTGTTCATTTTAATGCCTGGTACAACTAAAGGTACATTTGTTTGGACAAATATAATAATACCAACAGAAATAGCTCATATGAGTCTAATTTTCGAGCTGATATCGATCCATTTTCCATGGTTTTATAGATAATAACCACAATCACATAAGTCCTTACATCAATATCTATGACATTGTTCTGACAAAAACAGTACTTTTAGACATTTTATGTTTTCTTTTCTGTTTTAGTCACATGATACACACAGGAGTTGGGCTGTTTCCCTTACCCTGAAATATAGCCTAATGTTAGAATACACAGACATATATTTGACAATAATAACATTATTAATTAATTATAATAATAATTATTGTTCTCTCTTTAGAATTTCCACCCTGTTAAGTCTATAAATCTGATGAATTCTTTTTTAATCTAATCTAGCTGTATCTTTTTAACTGATCAACACTTAGCTAACCTTCAACGGATTAACACACCTTTAACAACTAAACCTTTTTTTTTTTTTTTTAATTCTACTGAATTAACATTTCCCATAATTTATCATAACAGGGTGGAACTTTAAGAGATACCCATACAGGTGTAACATGTTTAAGATCAAATAAACTAAAGTGACAGTGACAGTTGATGCTCATCTCAGTTTACAGTCAAATTCCCACCAAAAACAAATGATGTCACTTCCTGTAAATAACTTTTATAGAATTTTAAAGGAAATTAAGCACATTCTAACAGGGTGTAAAATTACTACCGGGACATGTACAATATGAAGAAAATAGTAAATAATAAAAACCGTTTCACCAGATTTAATTGCACCATAAAATAAAGTTTAGTTTAGTCGATCAAATTATTAAAGAAAAAAATGTTTTTAGAATTTTATGACTTCTACTTCTAAAGGAAGTTGATGAGATGGAACTGTGGGACACAATAAAACAGTGTGTGTGTCACCATAAAGGTGTAAAATATCAAATAAAACACATTTCAAATATATTTATGTTTAAATGATGAAAAACACTTAAACACATAATTAGTTTGTTTTAAATATTTGGTACGTTTTAGAAAAAATCAGGGTAAGTGAAACATGAGGACATAAATATACAAACAGAATCACCCAGTTTGTACTTGACTGCATCACCACTGTTTTTGATGAGTTTTGATGGTCTAATATTTTTTTCCGCCACTCTACACGTAGTATGTCTTTAGGTAGATAGAGCTCCATTCATGCACTTCAAATGATCACTCACATTCACAACACTCACACAATCATGAGGCATCCACTCGTCTTCTGTGGATGTAGTTATTTCTACTGACTGTCCTCTCTTAACAAGGTCAGACTTAGACCCAGTTTGTGCCCTAATGTAATACCAATACACAGGAATCATACAACTAAGCAGCATTTTGCCTAAAAAAAAAATAAAAATCAATGCACAAAAAAAAAACCCAACAAAAAAACAAAACACTGAATCTAAAAACTTAAAGAAAGAGTATAAACCTTACAATCTTTCTTTTCTGGCTTCCATCGTTGTATGAATTAGAAAGTGGCAAGTAGAGTTAGAAGGCATTCTTGGGTCTTAAAAAATCACCAGGTATTTTTTTTTAGAAAACTGAATGCTTGCTCTGTGGCTGTATGACAGGGACGAGCAGGGATTGGATTTGTGGAGATATGATGGTGTATGTGACGCTCAGCTGGTCCAACAACATATTCAGCGTCCACAGCGCCTAAAACAGGGGTGTCAAACATGCGGTTCGGGGGCCAAATTCAGCCCGTGAAAAGGGTCCAATCCAGTTTGTGGGATGAATTTGTGAAATGCAAAAATTACACTAAGATACTAACAAGAATTTTAGTTTAGGTTTCACATTCAGACCAATTCAATCTCAAGATCAGACCGGTAAAATATCATCATAACAATCTATAAATGATAACTCAAAAATTTGGTTTTTGTAATTGCAAAAATTTTCCTTTAATTTTACTGTATTTACGATAAACTATCATTTCACAAAAAAATTCAATAACCTAAACAAATATGAACGGCCTGAAATGACTTAAAAGTGTAATTTTAATAATATCCTGCCTGTTATTAGTTTTGTGTAAATGTAGATCCACTGTAAGTTATAATGCAAGTCCAAATAAAATGAGGCAAAATATTGTTAAAATCAGACTTTTTTTTTTTTTTTTTTAAAGAAATTGTAGTTTGTTATTCATATTATTTTAAAGGATAATTTGTAGATGCAAACATTTTCATAATGTCATTTCACTTTTTTCCCTCTCTAAAACATGGGGGAAAGTTTGGAGTTGACATCATATATTTTATATATATATATATATATATATACACACATTATTATTTTACTGGTCCGGCCCCCTTCAGACCAAATTTGGCTGAATGTGGCCCCTGAACTAAAATGAGTTTGGACCCCCCCCGATCTAAAACTATAGATGCAGAGGCATTTGGAAAGTTTCAATGATTAAAACTAGTGGAAACCAAAACCTGGTTGAGCAGATTTTTTTTTTCAACCTTTGCAACTAAAAAATGAATGGGTTCACTGCTTTCACTTCACGAGTATTAATGTAATATTTTAGGTTACAGGATGAATGATAAATGATGCTGACATTGCACTGTCAAACTCCACAATAAAATCACAGAGACCAAGCTTCACCAAGAAATGTCATCAAATCATAGTTTCCAATACAAAAATCTGCTGTGTACCTGTTTCATGGTTCTGATCATCTGCCAGCTAATGACAAATAAAAAAAAAAATCTGATGGGAGTGGAGGTGGAAAGTAACAAATTGCATTTACTCAGGTTACTGTAATCAAGTACTTTTTCTGAGTAATTTGTACTGTTTTTGAAATGGATCATTTTATTTTCACTAAAGTACATTTTGACCGAATAATTTAACTTTGCTGAATTGGGAAAAACCCCTTTTACTGAGTAAAAAAATAAACGCGGGAAAAAACAATCGGCCTAACAATAGAAATTGCACAGGTGTGCATACGTGGTGACCCACTAGCAAGCATCACCATCTCCACACCGTAGGACCCCTATTCATTTCTACAGCCACTTTTCCAGAGATCCCGGAAAAAGGCAAGATGGTGATCCCATCTTTTTTTTTTTACCAGACTAATTTCCACAGCCAAATCAAAGGAGTAACAAAGGGGAGACAGACTGGACTTTTACACAGCGGACCTGCGTTCCAGAATTAAAGGGACGGTGACCAGCGTTTTCCTTATAAAGTCTCCCCCAGTGCGGGAGAGACAGCGGGTGCATATGGACATGCTGGCCTGCCGTGGACTTCCCTGCCCAGCTTCTTGCTCATCTCTTCTATACCAGGGGTCACCGTCATCAAAACGTCACACCTTGGTTGCGGAATGAGAGGTGTTCCTTTTACACAGCGTTCCAGAATCATGAGTTCACCTTTATCACGACCCTGTTACTACCTCCAAAGGCGTTACAGAGCCAAATAATCCCACCTTTGTGTTTACACAGATGTCGTCATGGAAAACAGCTGAAATATTCCCTTAACAGAAGTGCTGTGTAAAAAGGGCTTATGAGACATGTCCGACACTTCTGCAAAGCATTCTGGGTATGGGGCAAATTAATCTGTCCAATGTGAGGGGAGTGTCCAATAGCAGAACACCAGCTGCCTTCTGCTGCTTCAGTCACGCCCATCTACAAATGGAAACTCCCACAAGCATCGTGGAGGAAGGCAGTGGTGTGAACATTACAGAGTTCACGACGCTTGCCCTACCAATTACATCAAGTAATTGGAAGTAACTAAGTAACTTTTAGAAAACAAATATTTAGTACTATTTTACTTTTATCCGAGTAGATTTTTAGATGGGTAGTTTTACCTTTACTTGTATAGAATTTAAGCAAAGTAAAGATACTTTGACTTAAATACAATTTTTCTGTACTTTCTCCACCTCTGGTAAACATACCCTTAAGATCTCAACCTAATAGTACAACTATGAGAGATTTAGGACCTATATGTGTTAGACAAGGCTCTCCACCCGAAACATCAAATTAACAAATGATTGAATATTATCTGGAAGAAAAGTGTTCATCCTTCCAGTACAGTTCACAGAAAATCAATAGCAAAGTAAACATGTGGAGACAGCGTTAAGTTAATTTTTCCTTTGATTTGTCTCGTCTTTACAGCTGACACATGTGCTTGAGGGATGAAGAAACCCATGAAACATATTCAAGAAACTTAGAAAAAAAACTAAACATTAAAAAAAAAAAAAAAAAACTGGCTCAAAAATGAAGCAGTTGATTCCTTTCTGGTTTGGAATTCACTTCAAAAATAAATACAAGTGCCATAACAGTACAACACCGTCCTATCTCAGTGCTTTGAAGTAACAATATCAACACAATGGCATGATGCTTAAACCTCCAGACTCAAAGATGAATCTACCTGTGTGTGCGGCGAGAATGGCGACTGAAAATGATGTACTCATGCAAAAATGGACTTCAGGCAGACTTATATGGCTACGTTCAGACTGACAAAAGAGCCTTGAATCAGGCTTTTTGCTTATGAGTAACTTGGATTTGTTTTTATATAAAATAGAGAACGACATAAATCAAAGGGACAGTGGAATTTTCAGTACCAATGTTCATATTTGCAATAAAACATCCATCACTTTAGATCAACATTCACCTGGCAGGATTCCTGACCAGGAAGCATTGTGGCTTTTCCTTTCCATCCTCAAAAATCAAACTGAGCATCTTTCACTGTAGCCTGTCCAGCCACCCTGTTTCCTCGGTGTATTCAATACTGAGCACACAGTCTAGAATCGCAGGGCTAGAATCCAAATATGAAGGCGGGACTAATAGGCGCTGGGTAAACCAATCATAGATAAGACAGATGTGACGATCTTGTCAGAGAAATTTAAGAATACAGGGTGTAATCTATAATTCCATCCTTATTTTTGACTCAAGAGATTTACAGACTTGGAACTGACTTTAATTCGTGACAAAAAGACAAAACACCTGCCCTAAAGACTTGTGATGGTCCGGTATAAAATAAATCGGGCATAATCCACAGTGAATGGAGCAGTTCCGGACTGATTTCTCTGTATTGAATCCAGTGAGGAAATGCAATGGCTGGCCAGGGTACTTTTACTGTACATTAATTATACAGTTTCCACCATGTCTACTTTGTCTTTATGTTGTTAGTGCATGTGGATCACTTTAGGTCTGAATAGCTGAAAAGGGAGGCCAATATTAAACATATCTACGAAATAAAAACATCTGAACTGCGCACCAAGGTTAACAGTGTCGTCAAAGCCTGTGTGACATGAGGCTGCAAATGATCCTTGTCTATCCTGGGATTTGATCGTTTCATTAATCGCCTGCACAAGTGCAACATTATGTGACCGGACTGTATCATGCTCTAATTTCATTCATCATACTAGCTGACTTCACATTTACTCTGTGACTGATGGAGAGTCTGGGTTTAGTCTTACATAACGATCAGCACAAGGTTTGCAGTAGAAATGACTTGGCAAGATGACAACAACCAGACCGTTCCTCAACTGCTCTGTAGTTGGTTCTACACTGTCCACGGTCTTCATCTGCTTCAGAAGACACGCAGCGCTTACTCATTCAGTTTCTATATTTACCTTAAAGCACCGTATGGCTTTTGCCAAAAATTTTATTTTCAAATTTGTAAAACCTCAGTGATAGCCTAATTATCCGTAATCCATTAGTCTTTCCATGCTTACACACTGAATCGCTTCCCTCATGGTGAACTGTGAAAATGAAGGCAAGATGATAGAGAGATAGAGATACAGAGAGACAGAGATAGACAGACAGACAGACAGACAGAGATACAGAGAGATAGATAGAGATACAGACAGAGAGACAGACAGATAGATAGTAGACAGACAAATATTTTACTGTCTGTTCCAGGTAAAAAAATGATTTTTTTTCTTTTGTCACAGCCATAAAAACAAAGTTTAAAAACCCACATTTGGGCATTAAAAACACAGTACTACAGTTTACTACAAGTTAAACATATAAAATGACTAAAACACAGTGCGGTCTATTTTGTATTGTAGAGAGCAACTATTTCAGAGGGGTTGATCTGGCTCGTTTTCTTGCCAAATCTGTGAGAAACCGCTTTCGCTTGGTCTCCATCTCTGGTTTTGTTGTGTGGAATCCCCATTCTCACAATGCACTTTGCGACAAAATTTCCAAAAAAGCCCGAGTGACGTTTCTGTTAGGTAAACAAATGGACTGTGTTTATGATGGAGTCGTTCACTGTGAGGGAAGTAATTCAGGTTCATAATCACGGAAAGACTAACGGATTAGCGATATTAGGCTATGACTGAGGTTTTACAAATGAAGTCATACGCTGCTTTATGGAGGTGTAGGTCAGCTGTGGGACAACCTACAGCCAAGTCCCTGGAACATAGGACTGTATCTGTTACAGCAGCCACTTCAACAGTATTAGGTTTCAGCTTCGAGCTCAATGTCAGTGATTAAATTTTAAGCAAGAACCAATTTAAATGTGTGTTGGTGTGTGTTCGGAAAATGACTTCAGAGATTTCAGTGTGTGATTATGTGACCGTGAGTTAATATCCTGGATCTGAACATGGCTGATTTTAGAAAAAAGATCTGAAATTTATAAAAAAAAACAAAAAAAAACTTCATTTCAAATATCACAAGTCTTCAGACTTTTGAAAAAAATCTAAAAACTGAAGTTTTGTTCTTTCTAAAAACAAATCCTCGCTATACATGATTGTGCTTTTGAACACACACTTGAACAGTCCAGCTGTAAAGCCTCCAATGAACACTTTGTACATGTCACGTATCCAGTTGGGTTTCTCTCTTTATATCCGGGTCCACCTATGCATACCAGTGTTCCCCATTACCGTCGACAGCTGTCCGGCTGTTGCCATGACAACTACGTCCCATCCTGAGAGTATACCTGGTTCAGGAGACAGAAGCTGAACCGACTGGAGCCATGTGAAGTGGTCTCTGATGCTTGTATTGACAGCTTTATTCCTTGGCTGGTTTTGTCAGTAATAAATAAATAAATACTCCAGGGGTCAGGTGCACAAGTACACGTCCAGTCTGAGCATGCTCCATGACCCGCGTCTGATCCCTGATTCATGCCGTGCTGTCCGACACTTGACTGTGGCGTTCAGTCTATTCGGTTGCCACAGATGGTGAAGCGGTCTATCTCCAACAAGTCTTTCTTAGGTGTTCTGTGTTTAAGCCCCTCCTCTTCCAGTCCCGTGTCGGCGTTGATGATTTTGTCGTCATTGTCATCATCGTCGGGCGTAGTGAGAAATGTGTCTGAGTCACTTTTGGGGAGCGTGGGAGTGGAGCTCTCTGCTATTGTGGACAGAGGAGGGTTGACAGAAGCCAGTGATATTCCTGTTCTGTCAGCCGTCATGGGTTCTGGAGGTGACAGGAAAATAAATAAATGAATAAATAACACCACGCATGACGTACAAATCTCCCAGTTTAGAAAGTGCGAGACTGAGAAGCTGCGTCTTACCTTGATGTGCTGACACGTGGATGTGTTTGGTTCGGTGAGCTCTGGAGTTTGCACGGCTGGAGACGACAGATGGAGGCGGGTCGAACAGTTTTTCTTCCATGTTGGCCTCTTTGACGAACACACACGATGTCCCCAGCAAAACGATGCTGTTGAGCACCTTCAGGGTGATCATACTGTATCCAAAACAACACACGGAAGTAAGGTGAAAACCAAAAGTAGGCATTAAGAACACCGACAAAGTATTCAGGGGTCCTACAGGGTTCTACAAGTTCAGTTTAAGACTTTTTAAGACTACTTAGAACAGAATTTAATGCTGAGGTGAGGTGTTTTTGCTTCATTTTTACAGCTATTAATCACATGACAAAGCTTAATTTAGATGTTTTCAGTTCATGTGACATATTTGCAGCTTTTGGTCTTATTCTTAAAACAAAATCTTTTTCATTATTACATCACAAAGTTTCATAATGGAGGAAACTACATGTGTGATAGACCCCAAAACAAACCCATTTTGGCAGTGTTGGGAGGGTTGCTTTTGAAATATATTCCGTTACAGATTACAGAGTAACACCCAAAAACATAATCTGTATTGTAATCCATTACATTACTCAATCTGAGTACTATAATCTGAATAATTGGATTACTTTCATATTTTCTTGAATTTTAATCCCATATGAATGTAGCAAATCACACCATGTTTCCTCCGTTGTATGAATGATTGTTGTGTGTTCTGTTTTAGAGTTGGATGAATGTGTTTGGTCTAAGCCTCATAAACACAGATGAACATGTGATGTATGAGTACAACCCAAAGGAATTTATGGGTGTTTTGTTTGATTATAGAAAAAAAAGACAAAAAAAAAAGTCCCAATATTCAAATATTCACATGTGTATTCTTCTTGCTGTACTCCATGGTAATATGTGGTCCTCCTTCCTGATCTCTCCTTAAGGTGAAGTAGTGCTTGTATTTCCAAAGGTTAATGTTCTTCTTCTTGCCCTGGCTCTGATCTGTCAGCTCTGGCTCCGCCTCTGATTCTGACTCCGCCTCCATTATCTTGACCTGGACTTGATGGACTGATTCGTTCCCTCAACTCGCACTCAACACTAATCATTAAAATATGTGTGTCATATACTGTATCAAGGGATACAGAGAAAATTGTAATTAACAGAATACAGGTACTCATATATTGTATTCTAAATACGTAATCCCGTTACATGTATTCTGTTTCTCCCAAACACTGCATTTTGGTCAGGAAAGGTTAATTCAGGGTCCCTACAGGTTTCTAAGTTACATTTAAGACTACTTAGAACATAAAATAATGCCCATTTCACACCCATACTGGCAAGAATAGTGACTCCTACAATTCTGGAAAATGTATTTATGCACTCCAACACTGTAAATCCCACTGTTCTGAATCATTTCTTAATGGGGCAAAGTTAGTGAGAATTGGTTCCTAATTTCAGTACAAATCGTCAAGTTGAAACTAAGTTGACTATTGTTACTTTCTTTGCAGTTTGGACATTTAACAGACACTTTTAAACACAATACAGTGAACAAGTTATTGGTAACATAACTTAAGACCTACCATATCAAATTTAATAGCTTTTAAAGTTGTTTTTTTTTAAAAGGAATTAAATTCAGATTTGACTTTTCCAGACCCAACGGGAACCCTGAGTATTATATGTTTATTAGTGGCTGTGACAAAGCAGTCCAGTTCATATTTACCCCAAGTAAAACAGCAGCACACACATGAAGGAGAGTGAGCCCTGGATCTTCACTGAGCTGGTTACCACTCTGATCAACTAAAACAAAAAAAACAAAAACAAAATAAATACACCATCAGATTTATACACAACAAAACACTGAAAAATTAAACAGTTGGCACACTGAATAAACTGCACTGGATAATCATATTGATAAACTGACCAGCAAAGCTAAGGGAAGGGGGATGAAGCCCATTCTTCTGGAAACTGAGTCACTGTAGTCGGTATAAGCCTGCGGACACATTTAACACATCATCTCATAATGCATCAATAATCCATTGTTTCACTGCCAACACATTCATCAGTCCATATAACGTTAATCATAGTCACACACAAATAACAGCTGTCTTTAATGAAATATGCTTATCTTAGATACAAATGTTACTTGAGGACTCCACAACTTTAGCAGCAGTGGAATCGAAATACAGTGGTCCCTCTCTAGAACGCGGTTCACCTTTCGCGGATTTTTTTAGTGCAATTTTGCATGCTTTTTTTTTTTTTTTTACCACGTATGAATGCAGATTGTGTTCTGCATTCTGATTGGCTAAGGGACTGTAGACCATTGTCAATCAGTCTCCTCCATGCCGTGTCTCCTGTCCAGCCAAATTTACATAAATGTTTGATCGCCAGCAGTGTGACTCTGAAGTGCTGTATGTTTGCAAGTTTTCTCCCTGACAAAACCCACACTGTCGATGAAACATTGTGCACTGACAAAGGCACCTGCGGTCGCACCCATAAGACAGAGGAAGATGCTAACCATCGCACAAAAAGTTGGACTTCTGGGGTTCGTTTCACAAAGCAGGTTTAGTGAAAACTGAGTCTGTTAACCCCGAGTTTCCCTCAGAGTTTCTCTCATTTCAGGGTTAACAGACCCAGAGTTTTCACTAAACCTGCTTTGTGAAACAGACCCCTGGACATACTGAAGGAAGTTACATGGCTGTAGGGCACCATTACAGAATAAATGAATCATCGGTTCGTTACATAGAGAAGGAGGAAAATAACAAAAGGACAACAGCAGCAATAAATTTTAATTAACAAGGACGCAAAAAGGGTTGTAACTGTCCACAACAAGACCGTCGTAAGACACTAGAGCAGAGGATGAAGAGGCACGGTCAGAGGAACTGTGAAATACGCCTGAGTCTCCATTCATAATTTCTAATGTGTCCAACTTGTAGGTTGATCATTCAAATTAAATTTGTTATTTCTAAAAGTTATTATATTTATGTATAGGAACACATTTATATTTTTATTTCTCAAATAAATGTTTGAGCCTGAAAACAGGTTTGGTTTCATCCTTCTCTTCCGTCTCTCCTGGAGAACAGACGTGCTCTGCTCTCTCTCCCTAATTCTTAACTTTCCCTGCTTTTTGCT
>JAPTGZ010000001.1:2556842-2568006 GCA_029814645.1 Fowleria isostigma | reverse complement strand
GTGGTAGACCCTGGCCTCTATTGCTCTGGTGTTCAGGGCCTGTTCCTGTGCTGCCATGAGTAGTGCCTCTGTGCTGTATATATATAAATAAAACAAACAAAAAAATAAATCTCTGTATATGTACCATCTGCGGGCTTTAACCAGATTCTGAATAGTTCCTCCTCCAACCACTTCTGCTGAAACTTGCATTTTCCCATTTTTCCGACATTTGCTAATATTCCCTCCGCTCTTTCACCACAGCATGAACACACTCGCGGCAAGTTGCATTCCAAGCATCCGGTATTGTGATTTTATGCAATGGCCATAAACAATAGTCAATTAAAGGGTTCCACCTGTCAATCATCCCACTATACTTCCGATCAAAATGATTAAATGTTTATAGAGTAAAAAAAATTGTGAATAACAATGGTTCATTTTTTAATCCTCTGGACATCTAATTTAATGCTTTTTAATACCATTTAAGGCCTTAATTTTCACAAAATCTACTTAATGACTTTTAATGCTGTTTAATGACCTGCAGAAACCCTGTATACAGACAATATTTCTTGTTTACAATCATGTTACAATTTGGAATGAAGGAACGTGGACATGGATGTTGTAGCCTGAGCATGTTGCAAAACAAGACTATCTATTCTTTTGTGCATCATTTTATTTATTATTAGAAATTAAACAATGCACACAAGTATAAATATTAAAAAGAACAATACAAAATAACAATATATAAATGGTATGCATTTATAAAACAGCAGGGTTTTTTTTTAATCAACTGTACTTTGGAATGAATTCTTTTGTTAATCCCACCTGTAAGTGTAGCCACATTGACAATAGCTCTGGGGTTGAAGGTGTGTCCATAACACAGTGCATCAGCCAGGATCAGTCTGCCCTCTGCATCGGTGTTATCAACCTGTATGCACACACAACACCAACATCTTTTCTTCTGAAGACATGTAGAACTGCATATCAAACATATAATATAGCAGGGTATTCCTAACCAATCTAAAGCTTAAGGGCAGCACATGAGCCAAAGAGGTGGTCTCCAGTGGACTTAAGGGTTTCTGGGAGTTTATTTAGTTGTTAGCTGTTCGAGGTTTTCAACGTTCTCTTTTTAAACTGTCTTTTTAACTGCACTGTTTGCCAGGTACTAGTGAGAAACGGTATTTCATTTCAGCCTGCATATTTCTGTGGATACCATGCGACAAATTACAAATAAATCTGTCTGTCTGTCTAGTTATCCATTCAGTCACTGAAAAAAATATTAGATAATCAAAAACAATGGTTATGCAATCAAGTACTAATGCCTGTGTGTATCATGTGACTAAAACAGACAGAAAAGAAAACATGGAATGTCTAAAAACACTGTTTTTGTCAGTACAATGTCATAGCTATTGATGTAAGAACTGATGTGATTATGGTTATTATCAAGAAAACCATGGAAAATGGATAGATATCAGCTCTGAAATTAAACTACTATGAGATCTTTTTGTTGTTATTATGTTTGTCCAAAAAAATGCACCTTTAGTTGTACCAGGCATTAAAATGAACAAGAAATTAAAGAAAACTTAGGTCTAATATTTTTTTTCATTCATTCACCCATACATTCATTCATTCATTCACTCGTCTGACTGACTAACTGATCTATCTATCTATCTATCTATCTATCTATCTATCTATCTATCTATCTATCTATCTATCTTGTAATAGTCCAAAGTAAAACAATTTTAAAAAATTAAAACCATTTCTTGCATGAAAGCCTCCACCTGTTCACTTTATTTTTTGACAACCGTATGGAAAACCCTTTAACCCCGACAGTACCAGTGCATTTCCTCCTCTCACCTGGATCGTTTTTCCATTCTTGGCCTTGACCACATCTCCAGGTTTAGTGGCTTTTCCACTGGGCATGTTCTCACAAAGTGGAGCCAGACCTGATTGAATTTTAAAGAATGGAAAGAGACAGATGAGATCCACTAGGATTTAACCTCAATCCTGTAAAACATTAAAAGAACAAAGGTTGAGGATCTGTTTTATAGGCACCCTGCATTCATAGGATTTCAACAGCTTGAATTCAATACTTCTTTTTACATCTTTTTAATATCATTTTGAATCAAATTTTAAGACGTATTTCACATTTATTGACCAACAGGTACGAGAGATGTGATGAAAATTCCAGAATTACTTGGAAAGTCTTTTCATTTAATGGCCGCTGGCAGTCATTTGCTGTTTACTTCCGCAGTGGCTTTGTCGGATTTACTATGCAAAACTAATGTCTTTACTTCATGTTGCAGCAGGCTAAAAATTAATCGGGTTTCCACACCCTTAAACTAGTGCTAACAAGTGCTCCTCAATGAACTACCACTTACTTCTGTAAAATAAAATAAATGTTACCGAAAGAATTTTTATCTTATTCCTTCCTGAAGGAGATTTTTTGTGAGGAGGAAATGCCGTGTTAGTCCATACATCCCATAATACATTGGTTGTGCTCTGACTCTACCTGGGCTTCAGGATTTGCATGAGTGCAAATGCTGGTTTTGTTTTGTTTTAAAGTGAGATCAATGCCAATTCCTCCAAAAACACAGATTTATAAGATTTTATCTGCTACTGGAAACAACAACCCCATATATTTGCCACTTGGCATATCTGATTTGTCCATCATTGACAAGTTTAAAAGAAAACTTTACCAAAACACTTGCTAGAAAGTGTATTTTTCTGAATTGGAGAGTGGATAAAGTTCAATCTCAGGCTCAGTGGTAAAGAGTGACGCTTAAATATGTTAAATATGACTATCTGATATGTAAACTACACAGTAAAGATGATGTTTTTCGTAAAACATGGGAACTCTTCCTGTTATATATTGGGTTGAATATTTCCACTATTCTTGCAAGAGGGTTTGTATCATACCTCTGAATGCTGTGTTCCACAAATGACATTATTTATGTTTTTATGTATCTCTCTCTGATCATGTGGATGTATCATGCAGGACAATGTGCGTTCAATTATTTTTTTATTTTACTTTGTCACTTTATTCTGTGATTATTAAACTATCTGTTGATATATATTAATATTTATAAATACAAAAAAAAAAATATATATATATATATAGTGCTCACCATAAATGAGTACATCAATATTTCAATGAACATAAACACAGTTTCAAAAAAAATTTAACAAAAATTAGTTTTATAGAACATTTCTTTACCAGAGAACATATGTTATATAGTGTCCCATAGAAAATGTTGATTCTCAAAAAAAACTATAGGTTTTGTGGCAAATCTGTTGGGGTGGACTCATTTATGCTGAGCGCTGTATATTGTGCATACTATTACATTAAATTATAACACGATCAGCTACTTATCGTTATTATTATTACTATTATCACTACTACTTTGCCACTTGTTACTGTTAGTACTATCCGATGTGTAATGGTGTTTTTTTTCCAAAACTGTTTTTATTTTTTACAACTATGTTATTGTATTGTTTTGTATTGCTTTTTTCCTTCTGGGTTTCTCATGTGTATGTTCAGTGTTGTGCTGCTTTTTGGAACCTCAATTTTCTGAGAGTTCTGCCCAAGAGATCAATAAAATTCTATCTAATCTAATCTCTAATTTAACGTGTGTACCTCCTGAATCTGTCTCGCCTGTATAAATTCAAATTTCAATGCGTATGTTTGCTTTGTTATATATGTTTTATCAGCTGAAAATCTAATAAACATACATAAAAAAACACATTTACATGTGTAACAGATTAATCTAACATTTAATGCTAACTTCATAATCCTAAATATTTTAAGATATTTTGAGGCTTAAAGGTCAAATTGAGATTATTCCATTTAAAGTTGTGCTCAAACTCGTCATTCAGTAAGTTAAAAGGTCTCTGTACTCATTCGTTCAGTCATATGTTGTGTGAAAATCAAGAATTGACAGAAGCATCAGAAAGTACCACCTGTCAAGAAGCTCACCGATAATGTTGACGGGTAGTTTAAGAGCAGCTGCTGTGACGACAGATGCACACACAGTGGCGGCTCCTCCCATGTCTGCTCTCATCGCATCCATAGAAAGTGATGGTTTCAGAGAAATACCACCACTATCAACAAACACACAGAGAACACAGGAGGAGGTAACCGATGAGAACCTGAGCAGTTACTAACCATAAACATAGCATTTTATTTACTGTGCTCTACCTGTCAAAAGTGATGCCTTTGCCAACTAAGACAAGTGGAGCCCTTGTTGTGTCAGGTGAGCCATTGTAATGGAGCTCCAGAAATACAGGAGGCTCCTCCGAACCTTTAGACACACTGAGAAACGCTCCCATCTCTTGGTTCTGTATCCAATCCTGCGACCTGCAAATGCAAAAGTCACATACTCACGTCTATCCTCAGACCAAAAACACTGTATGGCATCATCAAGACCCTTTATTAAAGCCTCAGTCACACATGCTGTTCTAAATGGCTATGACCACCGTGCGACCAATTTATGGACCATTTCTTATGATCTTCTCAAGGTCGACTTATAAGAATAATGAGTTTGTATACCGTTCCTAAGTTCGTAGCCAGGTGGATGATTTTGTTCAAGATTTTTTTACGACCGCTGTACAAAACCCCTTTCATATGAATGCTTTAGGCACAACCTATGAACAACACACGTCACCCGTGAATCAGGAAGGCATTACAGTCCCTGTGATGTCCACAAGTATATTGCAAGTGGATCACAAGGACACATTATGTTTTTATTATCGTCCTCTTATGATGTTCACAGGAAAGGACACACAGACAGCAATTCACACAGCGTTCTTGAAGTGGATGTAAGGTGTTCCCATAGTTCTTAAGGTGGAGGTAAGGTGTTCCTATAGGCAGTAGTGCATCATTTGTGTGGCACAAACTGTCAAGACGGAGTGAATGACTGGTGTCATTAAATGTCTCTGTATACTTAGTTCAGTGTGTGTGAACACGCTAGTGGATGTGTGAATGTGTGTGTGCTTGTCCGATGTGCGTGTGATTGTGAATAACAGTGGTGTGTGTGTGTGTGTGTGTGTGTGTGTGTGTGTGTGTGTGTATGAGAGGAGAGACGGAGACCGGAGAAAAAGTAGTATCATTAGGCTGAAATAAGTGAAATTAGTAATTAGTAGGACTAGAGTGTATGTGGCCCAGAATAAAACCATCTTCAACTCTAACAAGGCCTGTTACTTGTGTGTTCCTATCCTCTTCAAGGTATGGAGTTTTGGGAAGTTAACCCCGGAGGAGAAGCACCTTTGGATCGGACAGTTAGTGTTTTTAAGGTTCAATTCCCTCTATTATTCATGTGTATGTTTGTTTCATTCTTATACCTTCTACTTCAAATTTCTTCATTTGATGTCTTATTATAATTCCTAATTTTTATTATGTTTAACAGTGCAGGTCATTTTTTTTTCTCCACAATTTCAGCACCATGGACAGCGCATAACTTTAAAGAGAGTCCCTGTGGCCACTGTTTATACCGATTTAAAAATTCTGAAAAAGCCTAAGCTCTTCATTACATCGATTTGAAAGTGCCGTGAGTAGCACATAGGGGTGATGTACAGTCACCTTACAAAAAACATAATTCCTGAAGTGGTCATAGGTATGATGTAGGAAGGCCCTAAGGCTCCCTTATGCAGAACGTGAAAACTGTGCAGTCAGCATACAACACAAAATCAAGTCATTTTCTCAAGGAGAACTCAAGCTTCGCTTGTGAACTGAATGGCAGCCAAACCAACTTTGTAATACAGATGTAAGAAACTACTGCTCCTTCTACAAATGTCTTAACAACTCTAGATGTCATAAGAACCAAAAAATTCATGCAAATATAGCGGTCATAAAAAGCTTTGTGACTGAGGCTTAAGATGAACATCTGATTAAAAAAGCTCTATGGAAGCTAGATTTTGGGTCATTCCATACCAACTCCCCTGAGAAAACCAGTTCATGTCGGGCATTTTACTGAAAAAATGTATGTGAAAACATTGTTAAATTATTCAGTTATCATTTTTTAGTCTTGCTTCTTGGAGTAACTGGGAGAATGTCCTTCAAGTCTTTGTTATGATTCCTTGTGTTCAGGTTTAGTTAGTAGCTCTCTGAGAGGATTCTCTGAATATTTATGAAAACTCTTCATAAATTCTAGGTGAACTGGCATGAGTCACCAACGTAAGAAAAAGGTTTTTGTTATCTTTGTGAGAATGAGAATTGAGTGGATCATTCTTTGCAAATTTAGTCAGTTTTAAACAAACCTCTTATGAATTGTGACGTGTTCACTATGAGGTGCTAGTTTCTCCTCAATGATGCTGGCAAAGGCTGTAGGAGTGATGTGATTGGCTGGAGCTTCCATGAGCAGCCGTGCCAGGTTCTGGCCTTCAGCGTACAGGACGCCTTTCTCCCACCCAGCGGAGTCAGCACTATGGATAATAACACACACATATGTAATTGTATACAGCCACACACATCTGGATTGACCCAGGACTCACTTTGAGGCTGTCTACCTTCCATGAAGCTGTGTGGTCACTTTGGTCTTCTTCTTGGATTTAAGTTGGTCATACTCAAACAAACCCAGAACAGCGCCCTCTGCAGCCGACTGGGCATCGCCACAGCCGTCCACCTCCACGTGGGTCACCTCCAGGTCCTGCAGTAACCGGCAGCCGACTGAACACACACCAAAACATAACCAGCTATCAGCAAACAGGGGGTGTAAGGAAATATTGGCTCCTTTATATATCATGATATTTCATTTCACGATACTGTATCTATGTTGAAAAGTACTGCAATGATATTTTTAGATATTTATTCAAATGCAGACATGGTGGAAGTTTGTTTTTATTTTTTTTTGTGAACTTTTTTATCTATACATTCACATGGGTATTTTGCTCTGTTGTTTGTATACTACAGATTTTTACATCTCAAATGGGCAGATGTTTGGTCCTTTGTTGCACAAAAATAATGTTCTGATGTTGAATGATTCAGAGACTGTCCACTATGCACTCTATTCACAACTATTAGAATATCAACATTTGAGCAAGATCTTAAACTGTAATGTCAGTAAAACATGTATTTATTTTTTTTTGTGTATGTGTTTTGTAAAACAGAGCATTAGGGCCACATAAGAAAATAAAATCGCTTGTCACTGTGAAAATAAAGTCATAATATTTTGAGAATAAAGCCATAATATAATGAGAATAATGTTGTAGTTCTCCAAAAACTTATTATTTAATGAAAATAATGTACTTTTAAGAGATTAAAGTTGTAATATTTTGAAAATAAATCTGACAGTTTCCGGTAAAAGCAAATGCAACAAGCAAAGCACCAACTTCACTTCTGTTGAACTGGACCAACCAGATTGCTGGGACGTTATCCCCTCTCATAAATGTATGACATTATTTACATTACATGAGTTTTTGAAAACTTCGACTTTATTCTCATTATACTGTAACTTTATTCTCGAAATATTACAACTTTAATGATAAATGGTCTGTACATATATTGCGCTTTTCTACACATTAATGGTACTCAAAGCACTTTATGATACAAGCTTCACATTCACCCATTCATACACCAGTGGGCTGCCACTGTACCAGGCACTATCAGACCTCACTGGGAGCAATTTAGGGTTCAGTGTCTTGCAAAAGGACACTTCGACATGCGGACAGTTGGAGGCGAGATTTGAACTGCTGACCCTTCGGTCATTGGACGACCTGCTCTACCACCTGCGCCGCAGCCGCCCACAATCTCATAAAAGTACAACATTACTTTCATTAAATTAGTTATTTTTTAAAATACAATTTTATTCTCATTATACGATGACTTTATTCTCAAAATATTACATTTTATTCTCATAGTGACAAGTGATTTTATTTCTTATGTGGCCCTAATATATCGTTGTAGTTTTGTACTGGTAAAGCCAGATGTTAAAATTGAATTTATCCAAATCCTACACTATAAGTTTTTACAGAGGAACATTTTGTGACATAGCATTAGATCCTGTTCCGATCAAATAAAGATTTGTTTAGCATTTGTGCATATTTTTGGTGTTATGAAATTTTGAAAATAAATACTCTTTAAAAAAACAAGGTCACCTTGTTTAACAGTTGTGATATATGTTGCAGTATCTCATATCGTAATCTGGGTATTGTGATTTGTGTATTGCCAGATTCTTGCCAATACACACCCCTATCAGCAAATCATCAATACAGCCCGCACTCATGACGAGCAGGAGTTCTGAGTCTGACCTGATACGGCCTGTCTGATGTGTTCTTTGCTGGAGTCCCAGTTCTCGGCCCCACACACAGCTGCACTGTTCTTCCCCAGTCCGACAACAGCCACACAGGGGAAGTCCTGCAGAAGACACAGGGGAGCATTAATCTGACAATTAGACTAAAGTTTTAAATGTCCTCTTACACCTTTTTACCTCATGGATTCCATAAAATATTCTGCTTTTGCCTTTCTTCAGAGCAGGTCCAGATCTGGGAAAAGTACAAAAATTAGACAGTAAACATAAATAACATACAGACTATTGGATACCAGGGTTCCTACTGGTTTCTACCATTAACATTTAAGACTTTTTAATAACTTTTGAAGACTACTTAGAACAGAATTTAATGCCTATTTCACAGCATCTTTAAATACACACTGGTCACACTTTATATTAATTAAGTCATAAAGAGGAGAAAGAACAAGTGTTAGAGTCTGTGCAGTGTTTTCTTCAGAAGGAAATGACATCATGTGCAGCGGTCATGTGATTTGGAATAAACACACTTCTTTCAGATGTGTTTTTGTAATGGGTAACTTAGTTGAAAGGGATTCCTTGGACACAGATACAATTTGTTATTTTCCATTTTAAATTTCATATATTGCCAAAAACTAAATATCTGCAATGATCACGATCTCAACTTAATAAAAAGAACATAATCAAAACCATTTTAGAATAAGATCATTTTATTACTGTTTAGCTAATTAGAAGGTGATTGTTATTAAATTCAGACAGTTATTTAATTGACCTTTTGGTATATTTAGTTATTTATTAATTACTTATTAATCATTTATTAATAAGTGATTGTCTCTGTAATTAAATAATTGTGGAATTTTTAAAGACATGACCATAGTGAACACAAAGAACTTTTTTTTTTTTTACTTTTAATGAAGATATGTGCAAGATATATCCCATGGACTTCAAAAGTCTAGTTAAGTTTAGTTTATTTCGAGCTTATATGCGCTCCATGTACAGTGGGAATTACATATACATGTACAATATTCAACATTGTTCATTAGCATTTCATACCTGTGTACACAGACATACATGGAAAGACTGGCAAAAAAAGGAAAATAAAAAAAAGTCCCTCAATTATATATTGACCTTCGTGAAACTCCCTCCTGATGTGAATACAGGAAAAACAGTGGGGGGTGGAAATTTGTTTGCTGGTGACTTTTATGTTTTTCTGGCTTCTCAAGCCACTATATTGCCTTCATTCACCAAGTTTTTTTGGTGTAATGTGCTTCATATTCATTATTTTCAACAGGCTTCAAATAAGCAGTAAATAAAATAAATATTTAAAACCAGTATCAGGACATTATAGGTCATGTTAAGGCCTCCTACTCACATTTTCAGCAGCTCAGAGAGTTTCCCAGATAAAGTTTTGTCAAACCCTGCTGCTGCCTCTGTCAGATGAACACTGCCCTGCTCTCCCTCATTCTCGAAGACTCCCAACACCAAACCCTGCAGAAGACAAATTAAAGCCAGAGAATATGCATCAGAAAAATACCTGCAGACTGCTTCTCATCTGGACATATGTAAACATATATACATGCATTGTGCTAAACTGATTTAAAGCTATGAGACACGATGTGAAATGTGGATGCATTTTTCTAAAAACCTTGGTTTAGTCTATGTTTGAGTGGTGTAAGTATAGATTTATTTGCTCAGGATTTTGCCTGATGTGGTGTAAATGTGGGGGGAATAAAAACAAGTTTTAGGTAATATCTATTCTCTCTGGAATAATCTAGTCCAGGTTTGAATGGTTAAGTACGAATCTGGACTAGATGCCTTTCCACTTTTAATAATAAATACATTACAAGTATAATAAAGGTTATATAAATTTAAAAATGGGTTTTACATAGGACTGTCTATAAGGTTTAAAACACGTTAAAATGATTCAATAGTGGTTGTAGAGATTAAAGACAAATAGCCTCCCTCTTTAAAAGTCTTATAATTGCTTCTTAAAAGGCTATTGAAGGAACTGGCTCCAAACTGATGCACCCTGTGAGGATCAGTGACTAAAGGAAACTTACTCTATGGAAATATTGACTGATTACCTTTGGATCAACAAACATATACAAAATTAGCAAACATGGACAGACTGAATGGCTGGAGTAGAAACAAAAAAAAAGCATAATTACTAAACTATCTGTCATTTAAATATTGTGTGTTTAACCAGTGACCCCAAGTTTCTGTGCTGTATTGTCTGTTGATAAAACAAATAAATAAATAATTAAAAAAATAAATTCAACGGTGGAAAAATATAAAATGTGTCGTTGCGCACAGTCATTTTTACATAAGTGTCACTGAGCTCATGTGAAAGAAGTTACTCACTTTCCTGTCGCTCAGTTGACTCTGTGACACAGAAAACGACCTGCCGCAGGTTTTCCGCGTCACTAAAGGCACAACTCTCCTCAACAGAAACATTGTCATTCCTTCTACAAATAAAAACGACAATAAATGATTAATATAGGCATCTAAAGGACACACATGGGCAAAAAGGCAGTCTTGTCGACCTCCACCCACCGGCCTGACGGTGTCGCTTGATTATGACGTCACCAACAACAGCCAAAAACAGGGTTTTGCCGCCTTCTAGCGGCTTAAAGTGGTTCAAAGCGTAAATGAACATCAGACTGTGCCACAAACACACTGATGATGATTATGACAGATATCAAAAAATAAATTATAAGAAAACTTTGTTTGTATAAGTCTTTTAATGTTACGACTGCTTATCACCTCCCGACGGAAGAGGATTGGAGCCACTGGGAAAAAAAAAATAAAGGTTCAATATATTTTTAAAAATTATTATTCTGAGAAAAAACTCTGACTTTTATCTCAAAAGTCTGACTTTTTTTCTCAGAATATTGAATTTTTTTGTTAATGTTCTGAGAAAAAAGTCAGAACTCTGAGATTCAAGTCAA
>JAPTGZ010000001.1:2514245-2530309 GCA_029814645.1 Fowleria isostigma | reverse complement strand
CTTTTAGGTGTTAAAATGCTCCCCAGTCTGTTTTTATTTAGGCTAAACCAGTAGGTTAATACCCTGTGTCTGGTGTGTCATGTTCTTTACTCCATGCTGACATAACCAGTTCACAGGTGTGGGTTACACTTTCTCTGCCATGGTGTTAAGCTAATATTTGAAATGGTGGATGCGACAGACCACACATCTAAAACATATTCCCTTTTACCAGCCATGTCTCTTCCTCTTCACTGGGTGCACTGCACACATGCCCTCCCGCTGACGCTGAAGTCACACATCAGCCTATCCTGAGTTGCTCTTCAGTGGCGGCTCTCTGCTGTAATTAAGTCTTGGTATACCGTCTCTCCTAATCAGTCCCTCTGGGCTTTTAAAGGCAGTAGGTCTACCCCATACAATTACTGCATTTCAAGAGGAACTCCTATCCCAGACCAAAGCTGTATTTGAATACACACTGTTAAAACCCACCAACATTTTAACAACAGCCTAGTGATCAAAACAGGCTGGGAATTAATTTATAATGCTTACATTAACATAACATGACACTTTTTTTTTTTTTTTTTTTAAACGTAGCCTAATACAATGCTGAGATATCTATATTTAAGTAAATCCTCAGTGTTGTGTTGATGTCATTCTCTGCTGACCTGTGTTGACATGAAGGAACATCAAACCATGACACTGTCTCAAGTCCCATTCTAACAAAACAAAACAAAAAAAGCAAGGAAACCAACATGCATTTTATTTAGCTAGTTAAGTTCACTAATAAAAATCCCCAAATGTAAATGTTGATATCATACCCAAATATTTTCTTTTACCAAAACAACACATTTAAGATTAATTTACCATCATTTTTATGGGTAAATTAACCTTTATTGTGTTCATGTGGCTTGGTTTGTGAATAGAATAGAATAGAATAGAATAGAATAGAATAGAATAGAATAGAATAGAATCTTTATTTGTCACATGACATTGACAAAACAGTGACAGCAAAATGGGAGTCTTGATTGTGCAAAAAAAAAACGTGTAAAAAGAATAAAATATAAAATAAAATCATCATCTCGATATATAATCCAATATATAATCTAATATACAATAAACAAGAAACCAATAATAACAACTGACTATTACGTAAGGCACATATTAGGCTCAGTCAGGACACTTCATGCAACAGTAGATTAAACTGAACAGATCAGTCGGTGCGGCTGATTAATCAGCACTTACAGGATGGTTTATGTACTGTTGGTACCAGTCGAGCATGACCCCACTGACGTCCAATGGATCCTATTTGCCTTTTCAAAGACACTGACTTTGAGAGGGGGGAAAAAAATAGCACAAAAATTTCCAAATTGCACCTAGAGTCACCCACATTTTTGTCTTTTAGATTGATCTGCAGTCCAGATCTATGAATATATTTATGTATTTTAGATTTAGATATTAAGTTCGACACAGATAAAAGGTAATTGTTCCCTATGACAGTGTTATATTTATTTGCATATATTTTGTCAGGCATCTGTATATCAGCCTTTAACCTTTTAATCTCTGAGACATTATTCCAGGTAAACATCCTGCTGTGAATTATCGTCTGTTTCAGTGTCATAAGAGTGGTTATGTGTGTGCTTGTGTTCTGTTTCTTCAGTGGTTTTGTTTTTCTGAAGAATTGCAGTTTAACAGGGTTTTTTTTTTACTAAATAAGACACTTACAATGTACATCAATAAGAGATTTATATAGATATAAAATAGATATATATATAGAGAGATATAAGATAGATAAAGATTTATATAGATTGTATTTTTGCACTCCTTAGTCTTACTGTTTTAATACCAGTTTATTATTTCATTTATTCTTACTATTTTTTCTTAAGTTGTCGGGAAGCATGCAATCAAAAAATTTCACTGCATGGCACTGAGCCTGTGTTTTTTACTCTGTATGTGACAATAAACTTCTTGAATCTTGAATTTAGGATGTTAAACATGAACAGTGAACTGGAACACATTAAACAACAACAGGTATTTGAATTTTGTCCCAGTAGTTTTTGTTTTGGGGCTCTACTTTTTTTAATCAGTCAGGCTGTTTTTGTTGACACCTGGTAGAACTCCAAAAAGCAGTTACATGGTCAAAACTATGTAAAAACGTAGTAAAATTAAAAAAAAAAAAGAAGACAGAGATAAAATAAAATCACAACACTACAACAACAGTAAAAACCAAAAATGACAAAAAAAACTATGTAAATAAAAAGCCCAAACCTTCTGTTTCTATAGTGAGTCATTACTCACAGCTCTGTGTTTGGTCCCATTACACAGGTGCACTGGGCATGCTCAGATGTCTATGGAAAACACAAAATCTCAGGCAAACTAGGCGAATGCTTAGGGCCCCCAAGCCACCAGGGGGCCCCAAAGCTGCGTGTTGAGGTTGTTGTATTTTCTTATTTAAACATTTTTTTTTTATAAGAAATCAAAATCTATTTTATTTTTTGATTGATGTATAGAGGATTGTTGTTCTCCTTGTAGTGGCTCACTTAAGCTGTTTAATTTTAACTGTGGCCTGTTTTGCTCATGAAGTGTAACAGATTGTGGCATCATAGTCGACCATCTAAAAGGTCAGGACTCTCTTCATTGTACGTTGACAAACTAGGGACCCCCAAACACCATCTTGCTTAGTGCCCCCATGAAGCTAGAAAACAGCCCAGAAAGGTCTATTATATCAGCACATTTAGATTATTTTTTCTTTTTTTGAGCAAAGGGTTTTATTTTAATGAATATTTAAAGCTGTGACTGACTTTCGTCACCAATTTTTCATCAAATCTGTAAAACCAGTCATAGCCTAAGTATCATGAATCCATACGTTTTTCCATGATTACCTGAATCTCTTCCTTCATGGTGAACGATTTCAAATCAAACTCCACCATAAACAATCATTGTGTTTACGTATCTAGCCAGCAGGTAACTTGGGCATTTTCAGAAATTTGTCACGGCGTGCATTGTGGGAAGTGTAGTTCCACACAGAGGGGACCTGCTGGCATTAATTGGTCAACATGGGGTTTTTTTGCTGCGTGAAGCTTTGCTTCCCACAATGCATGCCGTGACAGATTTCTGAAAATGCCCAAGTTACCTGCCGGCCACACGATCAGTGTGCTAGCTGCTTTTTTTTTTTTTTTTTAACCCTGTCTATATTTCAACATTTATTACAGTCACAGTAACATATTAAGTTGAGAAAATGTATTAGTAAACAACTAGAGGGGTAAAAAATGATGCAGTAAAGTCAGGTTGGAATGTTGTGCTCTCTCCTGTTTGTAACCATGGTGACACAGCAGCGGTGGGCAGGGCATTGTGGGTAAAGTTGGGTCGGTATTTATTTTGCTGGTGTGGGAAAGCACTAACATTAAGAATTAGAAAAAAAAATAGTTAAAATGTGTTAACTTTCTTTTGATTATTTTGAATAATTTCTATTTGTCCATTGTCTTTGCCTCTCAAAATTTAATATGGTTTTAATATGACCGTACAATGTTGTAAAATAAAGTAAGATATTTGTTGTTAATCATGTGCATGTGTTTTCATTCAGTTATGAGCAGTGAATGTGATTTTGGTGGTTACCCTGTGAGTGTTTTGGGGCCACAAACAAAATTTTCCTTGGGGCCACCAAAGTCCTGAGGCCGGCCCTGTGCATGGAACAGACTACTGAGAAAAAAAAAGAGAGAGAAAAAAAAAATCAATCTTAAATGACACAAGAAAAAGCCTCGGAAAATAAACGACCTCCTTCCTTGGAACAGAATGGAAAAGGCTGCACTCAGAGACGATACTAAGGGTATAAGTAATGATTGAAATGTGTGTGAGCCTCCTCTGGATGCCTGCGGCTGTGGTTGGATGCCGCACACACAGCCTCCATCCTATCCCACATTCATCCATTCATCTCTGCTGCTGCACCGCGTTCCCTGCGCTGGACCAGTTCAGCCCGGGATAGTGCGCTCACACAAACACACACACACACACACACACACAGCATGAGAAAGTGATAGGTCCATTTTGCGATAGGTCCACTTTTTTCCAAGCATGAGGCGACGCTAATGAAGAGCTCAGAGGATGCGTCCGTCGGTCGGGCAGCGGTGACTCATTGCGCACTATCGCTCAATGTTCGCGCTTGAATTTTCGCGGTTTTTCCAATGAAGGATCGATACCTCTAAGACCCATTTTATGACAGAAGGCGTGGTTTGATGCCACTGACACAGGGTTGATTTTCCATATTCATTTCTAGGGTTTAGCCCCATCGCGCTGACACGGACGCGCAAGCGGCACCCCACGGCACAGCACGGCACGGCACGGGATATAAAGAGTCTATTAAGGTAAGCCGATCACCTCTTTTTTTTTCTTTTTTTCTATTTTTTTCCATTTTACACCCTTTTCTTTCGTGCCTGGTGTTAAAAATCGTCGCAAGGTCAAATTAAATCAGCAGATATAAATGGCCTTTGGTGCTGTCGAGGTGGGACTGGATTCCACAGTGCATGACATGGATGTACAATTGGCCTGAACAGGTCGTGCGCGTTACTTTAATTAATTTACCCCCCCTTTTTTTCTTTCTTTTCTTTTTTTTGCATGAATCCATATTCTGCATACCCTGTTCTTGTTATTTCCAAACTGCTGCAGGAAAAAAAAAAAAAAAGCCCAGACACAGGGGCGTTTTGATTGTTGAATATCCCAGTCAGTATGCTTTCCATAAATATAGACTAAATATTTGCACTTTGACAACATACAAGCAGATGGATAGTGAGAGAGCAACACAATAGACTACACCTGTCCATGACCCAGAACTGTACTGGGTCTATATGGTATTCTGGTTTTATTCAATTCACACTTGGAAATACACAATTTCAGGTTACCAAGTGTATTCACAGATGGGCTGGTAAATTGTGTCAGGAACTAATATGTTTTATTTTTGGATCATGCAGGTAGAAATTCCAACAGGATGGATGTTAACTGAATGCGATTCATTTGCACATTACCATCTTATTGCACAAAATTACATCCTAACAGCACATACTGGTTGCACTGTTACTGCACTGAACTGCACATGCTGTATTTTACTTTTCTTTATACATTGTCCATAGTCTTGATACACTAATTCTTAAATGTCTCTAACATTGATGCACATATTCTTTAATGTTCTTTCATATAAATATATTTTTCTCTTGTTATATGTATTTAGCTGAGAACTACCTCTAAAGAAAATTTCATTATGTGCATATAATGGTAATAAAATTCTTGAATCATGAACCTCGAATTTTGAATTAAGTCGATATTCCTCAAACACAGCAAGATCCTATCTTTTTTTAAATCACACTGTTGTGGTGATGCCTCTTGAGATTAACCTCAAGTCTTCTCAGAGATTAACTGCATGTTATGTACAATACAGCACATCATCGATCATGCCCACGAGATGGCTTACTGATGCTCTTACTGAATTATAAACTGCTGTCTCTACCTCTCTTTATAGGTACAGGCTGTTATGAATGATTAAAGTCCAGATGAGTGCAGTTCATTTGTCTGACTCTAAAAAGGATCAGATATTTCAGATGTCTGCTGGTGCTGGCACATTACTCCCAAGAACTGGCCCAGATGCTTTTACACTTTTAGGAAGCAGACTGAGATGGAGCCATTCATCAAGCAGAACAGATGAAGAGATTTGCGCAACTATAGGTCCTTGGTTAAATTTTAAATAGGGTCTAAAAACATAATGCTGTGTTGGAAGCAGCTCCTGAAGGGCTGGGCCATCTGGAGAAGAAAAAAAGTTATCCCGATTAATATTTTCTGAGTGAAAGTTGAAGACGTTAGACGTAGTGTAGAAGATGTTTTCCTGGAGCATTTTTTATTATATTGTTTAACCCTATAAAACCATTTGTATCATATTTGTTTCACCAGGTTCTGAGACCTTTATCTTATCAACAAGATCAATACTTTCCTTGAAACTTGATGAATATGAACCAATTCGTGTTTTCTGCCCCCTGGTGGATGATTATCCTACTACAGCCAGTGGAAAGGCTTTTTTCTTTTTTTTTTTTTTAAGTTTTTTTTGCCCTTTTCAATATGGCCGCTATCGTTAAATCATCCAACACACATTTATAGGAAAGTCTTTGGTAATTTTCATAAAGTTACAGTAAGACTTATGTTGTTATTTGATTGAAATTTTAAAAATACTGAAAAATATTGTAATTATGGTGCCATTCAGGGGAAAATAAAAAGGCTGTACAAAGCTTTATGTTAAAAAAAATAGCAGAAATGTTCTATATTTTCAAAATGCTACAGGTAAAATTTGTTTTTGTATCTAAAATTAATGTTGTTGTGAGCAAAAACTTGCCAAAAATGCCCAGTGTATTCAATGTGGTACAAAAAATATATCATGAACAAAATGATATGGCAACATTTTTCGTTTGGATTATGTTAAAGGGGCTAGTAAACATTTCAATTCCAGAAAAATTTTGAATCTGTGGCTAGATTTTAATGGGTCAGGTTTTACAGGGTGAAAATCCCCATCACACCTTGATTGCAACCAATTCATTAAAAAAGCTCTAACAGAAAAATAAAAAAAAGAAATAGGCACCTGTGGAATGGATAGGACTGAAAAAACCCCACCATTCTTTCATTTTAACCAGCCCATTGAAAGGACTGAATGGTGATATGTCTATCAAATTCAACTGCAATCCCTTCCCCCTCTGTGTGTACCTCTCTTTTGCACACATCATGCATTCTCAGAGGCTTGGAACACTTGTACCGTGTTCCAAGCCTCTATATTAGGATGTAAAGTTCACTGCCAAGCTGTTTTGTCATTAACATAAATCACTAGGGAATGAAACATTAGCCAGGTAGGTATGAACTGGGGCTGTTTCGCCAACAAACATAATAGCAAAATGCACAGATTATAGTGTTCAATGCAAACTTTAGTAGCCAAATTGATGCTGCGCAGCACTCATAAACCCTCGAGAACAAGCATTCCGGTACTCTGGAGGTGTGGCTTTGCAGGGAAGTCTGAAGGAAAGTGTTTGGACTTTTGAATTGTGTATTTTCAAAATGAAGCTGCTCGAACCATTTTTCCAGGATCTTCTACCCTACCTTTAATGGCTATATGTGTTTATTCCTTATGGTCAGATTATGAGATATTTCAGATTTGTAGCTCTAAGTAAAACAATTCTAATGATTAAATTTATTTTCATCATCAAAATATGCAAAGTGAACTCATAAAGACCCAAACATCCACTCATGACCAAAAGCATCTACTGATATTAAACGTTAAATACCCATTGTTCCACTAATTCTATCAATACATGTAAGTGACTGGTGTAAAATGCAGTTTTTCATCTTTTCATGGTCATCAGATATGACCCATTTGGATGTTCAGAGGCTCCGTAGTGAACGGGGAAGCACCGTCATCTTCTACAACATTATTTCACCAATAAAACCCATGGAGCTGGATCAATGAGAGTGGATGGAGACACTGGGTTTATGTTCAAGTAATGATATATTTTGCTGAAAAAGTCACTTTTTCTCTGTTTTTGAAATAATAAACCTAAACTTTAATCTGAGCTTTTATAAACATCTACATGATCAGAAGATGAAATATGGGAAAATACCTAATGTTCACTGAAAAGATACAAAAAAACATGGATAATATTCTAATAAATGGTGATAAATCATTTAAAAGTCAAATGTGGCGGGGAAAAAAAACCTAATTTGGAAGTGCCAGAAAAGTAGCACTTGGTCTTTATGGGTTAATGAAAAGAATAAAACACTGAGAAATTTTAGCTGATACTGTAGGCAAAATATAACCTAAAGATAAAAGAAAAAATATACTGCAGTAATGTTAATTACGCTGCAATTATTATCACTATATCATCTCACACTACTCCTTTATATTTTCATGTAAAAACTTGAATCAAACATAAAATATGAACATGACAAACACATTTTCAAAAGTTGAAATCTTTCTGTCAGATGTACTGAGAAATTTCCAATGACATTTTTAATATAATTATATTTGGCTGTCACTGAATGCTAAACCGATTCTAAACCCTACTATTTTGTTCCAAAAGAGTAACTTCATTCATTATTCTCTTCTTTTCACATGTCCTAAATATAATATTTCTTCATATTTGATATAACCAAAGGCCAGAAAAAGCTGATGAATCTCACAAAACTCTACTAAATGTGGAACATTCACAGTTTTAATCAAAATATCCTTCATCTGTAACCACTGTCAGCCTACATATCTTAATTCTGTTCTTTACTTATTATCAGGTGTGTGAAGTTGGCTTTAGTCTGACGCAGCATTTCTACATTATGTATTGACTGTTCTTCTTTTCCATTTACATTATTATCTGTGCTGGATATGATCTAAATCGAAAAGATGAGCAGCTTTGCAGAATGGCTTTAAGGACGCACAGAGTTCAGTTAATTCTGCAGTAAGTTAAGTCAGGTATTCGATCATTTGAGAGACAGAAAAAGACATCAGTTATATCACAACATTTGTACACTCTGCCATCGCTTGGACAGTTGACCAAGAGAGCTGTTTTCATGATCCTATTGTAATTCATTTGATCATTATGCTTAAAATTAAATACATACATCACTAGATGTTCTTGTAATCTCAATGTTATTATATTTAATTAGTATTGTGATTAACGATACAATAATAGTCATTTAAGAATGAAATATTGTAGTCTAGTCTGAATGTTTTTCAGTACAATGCCTGAAAACAAACTATTTCTATTTTCTCCCTTTAGGAATTGTGCACAGTGACTGATCCCTTTTTGCTCATCTGTTTTCATCTTTGGATTACAACAATATTTAAAGACTGAAACAGTGAATCCAACATGGGAACTAATCCAAAAAGGACAGTGACAGTCCAGATGGTGCCTCAGCTGGCTGTGGTGGACACGCTGGGTAATAAGGAGTCAAATGCCAACTGGGCCAAAGAGCCCAACCTCAAGCTCTCTCAGGTTTGTCCAAAACCCACCCTCACATCTCCAGACCACAAACAGGATAACCTATCTGTGACTGCTGCTCCCACTAACATCATCCCACATAGCCCAAAAACTACTTTCAAAGGAGGTGAACCAGTTAGCAGTACTGTGTTGGACACACCAACATCAACCAACGGAAGTGAGAAAAAATCTGAGAATGTGGCAGGTGGAGACCAACAGATGCCAGACCTGTGTGTGAAAAGCCAAGGTGCTGGGGAGGTAGGGGGTGAGCAGAGAGATGCTAATGCTAATATGAGAATGATAAGCTTGGCTGATGAAAAGGAAATGTGTAAGAGCGGTTTGTCAACTGCTGTTGCAGCATCAAAGGTCGACAAGCCGACCAATGACTGCAGAAAAAAAGCATCAGGTACAACAGAGGATGAATGCGCAAAGCCTACAGCGCTGGGGAATAGCGCGTTATCAGCGAAGACCACAGTAGTAGAGGACAGTAATAAAAATGTATCTGTAAATAATCAAAATCTAAACACCTCTGTGACACCACAACAGGAGAGTAAAGGAGGGGTTTCAGCTGTTGTTGACAAGGCCACAGCTGCACCACAGGAATCTAAAGAGCTTCACCATATGCATAGTTCCTCACAAGGCTCGGTGTTGCCACAAGAGACACACAAAACGAAACAAACCACGGAAACAACAGCTGCACCTATTACACCTCTTGTAAAGAAAGAAGACACAGAGAAGTCAAGTTCAGCTCATCCCAAGGAGGATTTTCAACCAGCAAAGAATCCACAAGTCTCCTCAGATAAACATCAGCCAATGTCCTCACAGAAGGACTCCTCCGCTCAGCCCCAGGCCATGCAAAACATGCCGACAGACGGGCAGGTGGCCGAGGAACCCAGCCAGACCGACACAGCTGTCTTTGAAGGGCAGCAGCCAGAGCCTCCCTGCAAGCTTTACAGGGACGCTTCGACGATGACCTCATCTCTGTCATCCACACCGGTTAAACAGTGTCATGATATAGAGGTCCAAGCTGTCGCCAACACATGCAGTAAAGCTGTTTGCACGAGTCCAAGTCTGCTGCCCTTTGCTGTGACTCGCAGGCCAAGCGATGCTGGTGCAGTCCCCAGGGAGGAGGCGCAGACCCTGGCTGTCTACCAGGTCGATGGCGGCGTGGACCTCCATCAGCTGAATATCGATCCAAAGTCTGAGAAACTCACTGTTGAGGCTGAGATGTGCCCCAACCAAAATACCAGCACGGTTTTATCCCAGCAGCAAGACTCCAGGCTCGGAGCCAAGCCAAAAGAAGGATCAGCTCTATGCAATATCCAGCCAGTATATCAGATCAACATTGAACACAGCAATCACAAAGAACCAGGAGAGTCAGGTAACTCCCAATATAAAACTGGAGTTCAGACAGCAAAAACAGCAACTGCTGAAGCTTCCACTTTCAAATCAGGGACACCCCCAGAGACAGCTGGCACTACCAAGCCTGGATCTGCTGACAGTAACAATGCTGCACTGTCTCAGGCTGCTGTTACAACCAAGCCAACATCAGCAACAGCAAACACTACAACCACAACCAAGTCTGATACAGCTAAACAAAAAGCTGCAGAAAAGACTAAGACAAAGGAGACAAAGTCCAGCAAGGACAAAATCAAACCAGAGAGACAAGAGGAAGATGATCAGTCAGGGAAGCAGAAGGAAAAAAGTGTCCATGACGTAGTCTGGGATGAGCAAGGGATGACCTGGGAGGTCTACGGTGCCTCTGTGGACCCCGAGTCCCTTGGGTTTGCCATTCAGAGCCATTTACAGTGCAAAATCAAGGAGCAAGAGCGGAAACTCATGGCACAGACCTCGTTCCGAAAGTCAATCTCTGGTGTTGATTCACCGCAACATGGCAGAAAGAACAAAAGGAGGCAGCAGAATATTTTCAGGTCAATGCTGCAAAATGTCAGGCGGCCCAACTGCTGCGTTCGCCCCCCTCCCTCCTCCGTCCTCGAGTAGCTCAGCGCAGAGGTAGCCAATGTCAGACTCCTCCCTTTTCCTAGAGGTCAAAATGCTTGTCCTCCCCTTGTGATGATTAAAATGCCAAGTGAAACATTAATGGGAAAATGATCCCTGTAAAGTAAGTATACTGGAATGTTGTAGCAAACTATTTGTGATGTTTTTTGATCAAAGAAGACAAAGGTAGAGAAATAGAGATATGAACTGAACAAATCAAGACTTATTTTCTAGAAATAGATATTACAAAAAGAAAGGATCTCTTTTTAAACAAAGGCAATAATAGTGAAACGCATGTATATTAGTTACAATGGCAGATGTATGACCTACAAAGAAGTGCAGATAATGGGGTAGACATCATTACTTAATATGAACATATCTGTGCAAATATATTAAAACATCTCATTACATTTGGTGCATTTGGTATATGTTGTTGAGGTGTTTTGGGGCCCTATATTTATAAAATTGCTGTCTTTCTTTTCTTGCACATTTATTTTCAGTGAGTTACTACGTTGTGCAAAAAAAGGACTGTATGCATACATGCGCTGTTTAATCTATGTTCTTTTTTTTTTTTGTTGTTTTTTATTAAAACAAGAAAACCTACACGAACAAGCCAGACTTATTCATCATGTGTGGTTAATCCCCAGGAAATGGAGTATTACTGTTGTGGTATCTATTACAAAAAAAAAAAAGAAAACATGCTGAACATATAAGAATACATAGACCATTAAGTAAATATGATACAAAAAAAAAATGAAATGAGAGAAAATGAAATGACCGATCGAGCATGTGAAAACAGAAGAGGAGATTATTTTGTCAGGCTATGTGGAGGCAGCAGGTAGCGTCAGGGCCATCCACAGGAGATGTGAGGGAGCAACAGTAAAGGTACAGTGTTAGCCGAATTAGCATCAAACTTAATGAGACAGTTTTTTATTCAATCGCTAATGCGGGCATGTAAAATGTTGAGAGGCCTCCGACAACAGACTTGTGTGCAGCTTGTGTCTTTAATTGACAAGGAGCCTCTATATGTAGTCTGCAGGTGACTAGAGGAGGTAGACGTTATCATCAGTGAACCATTTATAATAGAGATTTTATCAACATGCAGCACTGAGGTCTTATTATTATGGTTTATTTTGTGAAGAGACGCACCAGAAGATAGCTTTTTTTATTCGACCATTATGAAGCATAATAACTGCACAGTTAGTAATATTTTCATCGGTTTTATGGGGGACACCCAAATTTTGGAAAGGACCATGTGATGTCAAAGGGAAAGCCAGTAGCCCCTTCTACACAAGCACTTCTGTGAGCGGAATATTTAGCCTTTATTCTGGAACAACATTAATGTAAATGAAATGGTGGATCATCTGGTCCCACCTCTGGAGGTAGTAACAGAGCCGTGGTAGAGGTTAAGTCATGGTAACAGAAACAAACCCTACCAGTCACCCATAAAGCTGATGGTTACGCCCACACAACAAAATTTTCATGTTATGAAATTCAGAGACTTGTTTTATTACAAAACTGTGCAAATAATGTTCTGAGCCAAACAAAGGTCACTCCCGGACTCTGTCTGAAAATTCTTTTTTGATATGGGAAAGCAGGAGGTCTGTATGTTTACTGTACAAAAAAAACATTAAATGTATAAAAAGAAGATGTATTTCTGTTATTGGGGTTAAATTATGGAATGACATGAATGTATATTTTAAGATGTGGAACTCATTCATGGTTTTTAAATCATTGGTTTGTAAATATATTTTCCAGGGATACAAGCGGGAATAATTTTTGATTTTTTGCTTGGTCGAATAGAACTGATTTTGATTTGAATGTAGGCGAAGTCATATATAAACTTCTGCCTAAGTCTATTCAGTCTTCAGAATTAACAGTCGGTCGACTTAACATCAGCCTCATTTATTTTATTCTCTGTTGTGTGGATGATGACTGAATAAACCTAACCTGGTAAACCTAATAATAATGATAATTTCCGGAATGCTATGTAAAAGGAACACCTCTCATTCCGCAAACAAGGTGTGATGTTTTGATGACATACAGCGTGTGCGACCCCTGCGCTGGGGGATTTTAAATTGAACACGGGCCATGTACAGTAAACAAACAGATCAATGCAACCAGAAAGATGTCAAACTGGGGAGACGTCGAGATCCGCGAGCTGTTGTTACTTCAGGCGGAGGACTCTATCCATGCTAACATTTGTGGAACGGTGAAAGACGGGCCGACTGGAGAGGTTAGCAACACCGCTATACTTAGGGTATTTCCGATGAACATGTTATACCTCACACTAAACACTATGCTGTGTCACCATCCCTTTGATTACAGAACCCAAATCCATTGCGTAAAAGTCTAGCCTGTCTCACCTATGACTTGGCTGTGGAGATCAAAAAAATTTACGTACGGGTATAAAGTTACCTTGGCCTTGATTGACGAATGGTGGGAAAAAGGTGGGATCACCATCTCACCTTTTTTCTGGGATTACTGTGTAAAAGTGGCTAATGATGTTAGTATCTTTAAGTGTAATACTGCTGATGACCAGTAGGTGGTGCCTCCAAAGAGACCTGACTCCCATAGACTTCCACTGAACATTCCAATAAGCACACCTGAGTCCATCTTTAAATTATACCTTCATTATTAAAAACTTTAAGAGCTTTGCTGGACTTTATGAACTACTGTTTATGAATGAATTAATGAATGAATCATGTTTTTTCCTGACAGCTCTATTGCATTCATAGTTGATAAGTTACACCAACAAAACCATCATATAATTTTGTTACCTAAATATTTGATAGTTGTGTGGTAATGAAATAGCATTTAGCATGAGCTTACCCATCAGCCTTGGCAATCCTACAGCTCTGCCCGTTTCTCCTGGTTTTCAAAACTAATGTACAGTATATGTTGTATCCTCCTAAAAAACACAAGGCGATAAATGCTAGGACTCAGGTATGAAACGACTTTAATTTTCCCAATTCCCCATTTATTTCTCTGGCTGACAAAGCAGGCAGAAAACCTTGGTGGAGCTACAGTATGTTGTGGAAATGTAATGTCAAGCTAAAAGTGTCCTCCGCCCAAAACTATAACAAAAAAATATGAGACATGTCATGAGAGCCCAGTTTGCATCAACCAGTTTTCAAAATCCAATATGGTACAGTTATCTCATGAGGACCCAGTGTTAGTTTTGTGGCATTTCTCTATATTTAATTTTTCTTAAGTGGTTTATTACAATTTATTATGTTAATTATGGTTTTTTTTCAGTGAACATCAGGTATTTTTCTATATTTAATTCACTGATTATGTAGATATTCATAAAAGCTCAGATTAAACTTAAAGGTTATATCAGACTCAGAGCAAACTTAAGAAAAAGGGACTTTTTCAGCAAAAATGTATCATTAACTGAACATATACCCAGTGTCTCCATCCACTGTCATTGATCCAACTACAGGGGTTTTATTGGTGAATTAATGTTATAGAAGATGACAGTGTTCCCACGGTAACTACGAAGCCTCTGAACGTCCAGATGGGTCATATGTGACTAATTTTTTCAGTCCAATAATAGTTTTAGTGGTTCAGAACTTTTAAACATTTTAGATGAGTAGGTGCTTTTGGTTGCCAGTGGCTGTTTGGGTCTTTATGGGTTAATGAAAGCACAGGCGCCATGAGACTGTACTTAAAGTTTTGAGTTTATTTCATCTATATCTGAAATTGAGTTTTTCCAGTAAGTGCTGACAAGTGCTTCACAAAGGCAGACACAGAATAGATAAGCACACATTGGCCAAAACATGAACATGCATAGCAGATAAAATAGGATAAAAGACGAACACAAATCTCAGCGCAATATAAACCCCAGGGTATCAGATAAGACTTAAACCACTTTACGTTTGAGATCTTTCTGTTTAAAAAAAAAAGTTTTAAATTATGTCCATATATAGAGTCCGTAAATTCTTGGTTATTCCGTGTCTTAACTGGATTTAGCAAGTATGTCCCCTCTCCTTTGCAGTTAGAACAGCAAATCAGGAGATGCAGTTTGAAGCAATTTAAACAGGAATGTAATACTGAGAATCAAATGTGTGAAAATCAGCAGAGTTTTAGTGTGAGATTGTCAGCTCACCTACTTTAACAGCAGGTTAAATGTAGTTCTCTTCAGTCTGCGTTAGGATCAGTTCTGCTTTATAAAATCCCTGTCGTCTTAAAACTCTGCATTTGATTTAACAACATGACATTGTTAATGTTAATGCTTCACAGGCAAAGGGATTCTCAGAGCAATAGTCCTTTCAGCGGGAATATACTGTCCTGAGTGGTGTTGCACTGATTTCAGGAGACTGCTGTTATTGTCTTAACAAGCGTGTCACTTCCTGTTAATGTCAGGATGTGATAGCAGCAGGGGCAAAAAGTCCACTGTAGCCTCTTCGATGTGAATGTCACAACCTCTAAAGAACACAGACTGAATCTTCTAATCCTTATGTCTTTTTTTTGTTCCACTGTGATCTCAGGGTACAATGAAGTCAATTTAAAGGAGTGGTATTTTGCTTTTTTAAATGGAGTCATGCATCTTAACTCTTGTGTGGTGTTCATATTTTTGTTATTCAGCCAGTGTTCATGGGTGTGATGGGCCCGCTGCATTTGAGTTTTTAATTCAATATAATCAAATCATTTTATGTTAAAATACTCAGCAGATGTTTACTTCATCCTAATTACAAGCAATATGAAAAGCAAATATGTTTAATATTTGCCTTTGCTAGATCACATTTATGAATTAAAGTGCTACCCATTTTTAGTTTAGTTTTTTTTTTTAATAAAATATAATATAATTAAGATATGAGAGGAGAAAAAATCATTAAAAAATAGCTTTTATTAAAAATTAAAATCGGTCCCACAGACTTAAGCACCATACAAGGGTCAGAACATTTCCCTGTGGTCTACATTAACTGTAAATGCTATGCTTGGGTCTGAATCTTAAATCAACTCCACCGGTCCATCTTCAACACTATTTCTGAGTAATCAAATGAGAAAGGTGGTTTTGAGTGCTGGCCCTTTAAATGCAAATGAGCCACTTCACACCCCGCCCCCTCCAGGTTGTTGACTGTGCTGCTCTGTCCCATT
>JAPTGZ010000001.1:2476447-2489689 GCA_029814645.1 Fowleria isostigma | reverse complement strand
AAGGTAAACTTAAAACATATTATCCTCTGTATTTTGTGTTTTTTCAGAGGAAATAATATATTTTCCTGTATTTAATTTATAGGTCATGTAGATGTTCATAAAAGCTCAGATTAAAGTTGAGGAATATTATCTCAGAAACAAAAAAAAATGAAGACAAGGTAACGTAAAAATAAGCATTTCCATCCACTGTTATTGATCCAACTCCATTGGTTTTACTGGTGAATCTACGGAGCCTCTGAACATCCAAAAGAGTCATATGATGACAAACTGCATTTTACACCAACTATTTACATGTATTGGTAAGATTAGTGCTTCAGATGTTAGTAAACATTTCACATCAACTGATGATTTTGTTTGGTGTTTGGGTCTTTACGGGTTAAAAATGTACTGATGTTACTGCTTTACCCTATGTAAACGACATATGACAATCCCCCCGTACCATTAATGATGAGTTTTGATTCCTCTGTCATGTCACTAAAGACATGATTTAACGATCTTTAGAACAGGTTCCGTTTTTCAAATGTAACAGAGGCTGTGATAAGTGGAGGTGACCACAACCCATTCTAGGCCAACCAATAGGATTAAATGATACATTTTCACAGTTTTTTCCCCAAGTTTCCTGAAATAGTGACCATTGTAACCACTGGAAAAATAAACAAAACACCAGAAAAACAATATGCTCCATGGGTAGTACTAATAACATACATGGGGTTATTCCTAGTAGGCATCCAAAGGGGGAAAGAGTTAAATTAGTGGTGTTTTGTACTCTTAGTTTGAAAAGAACAGAATAAGTCAGCTCCTGTGTAGTCAAACTGATAGTATGTTTGTTTGTTTGTTTGTTGGATCAGTGGAGAATCACGGTGCCTGAAGGTGAGAGGGTTCGACTGACGTTCACCTCCTTTGACTTGGTCCCTGAGGTCTGTGGAGACTTCGTTGAGGTTTATGATGGCCACAAGGCTGGCTCTTCTTTGCTGGGTAAGCAAGATAAAACCCATATTTTCAATGAGGGAAAACAAGATGAGGACAAAACATCTGCATGCCAAGAAAAAATAAATTGTAGAATGTACAGCACTAGTACCTATGAGCACAGTTTATTTCAAAGCCGGAGGTTTAGTCTTAATGCAAAGAGATATGATAGACTTTTAGAACAGACCATGGGCTTTATTGCATGTTAACAGTATCAACTAAGCAAGTCTATGAATAAAAGATGAACTCAATTAAAAGTTTGAGAAGTTGTACAATGGGCAGAGAAGTTAAAACTGTACATGGATGACTTCCTACACAAACCAGATCGACTGTGTCCCTTACTACCCATTCTTGTGTGAATGCTGTCTTTTTGACACTAACATTAGTATGATCTGTCGAAGGTAAATTCTGCGGTGGAAAGGTGCCAAAGCCAGTGGAGTCCAGCAGCAACGTAATGGTTGTCCGCTTTAAATCAGATGGTACCTTGACTTCCAAAGGATTCAGTGCCACTTTCACCAAGTCCAGCCTTCCACCTGTCGTTATCCCCACCACAACAAGACCAACGCCCACAACAGGCGTCACAACAACACCTATCACACAAACCACTACTGCTCCTGCACTGTCTGGTAAGACTTCTACTCATATAGTCATGTCCCTTCCTACTCCCTCAGGTGGACCTAAGTGTACCTGTCTGGTCATGTTTATGACATTATTTGTATTTTGTGACAGAGGTGATCACTTAAAGACAGCAAGGGAAGCTGAACTTCCCCCAACGTTTCAGGAACTGAATTGGCAGAATTGCATTATTGAATTGACACTAAAGAAACAAATTACATTTACATTAAAAATGCACAAGCATGCATTTAATTTTGTGGCTATGTCATTCTGGTCAGCTGTTTATCATTTGCTTTCTGATGCAAATTCCCCAATACATTCTTGTATCAGTAACCTACACTGTTGAATTCCCCATTGGCGAGCATCAATGGGTTGTCTATGAGGGAACACCCGTGCTAGTTTTTTCAATGCAGGGAAGTCATTGGCTAAATACATCAAATCATCCCACCCAAAACCCTGCTATGGATGTTTAGTGTCTCTGGGAGTGAGTGGGTCAGTAGGTGGGCCAGGATGCTGGATTGGATAAACTACTTGAAAGAGTAGATATTGGTCCAAAAGGCTGAACCCATTTTGACTGACAGCGATATTGAAACATACCAGCATCAGAGCATGTTGGAGCTCAGTCCCATGCAGCTATCAGTGGAAGAGAGGTGGTTTGCCAAAGTACCATGACTACATCAGCTGAAGAGAAAAAGGGTCATCATGCACCTGCAAGTGTGTGTTGCTGTGGTTTTATGTATAGATGAAACATAACAGCTATAATATGAAACGTTTTATGATGAAGCTGTAAAATCCCCTGTTTTAAAGACCAGAAGCCGCCACTGCTTTGTGTATTAGTAATGAGAGAGAATTGCAAATTCAGCCATAAATTCACCACACTGAACCTTATTATAATGTAAATTACGGGCAGGGGAAGAACCTATGGGGAGCAGTTATTGCTGGCTGGAAGTGATGCATTCTGGGTGGAGTGTGAGTAAATAAGCAGTAGTCAGTGAGCGAGACTGAGTGGAAAGCATGTGTTTATGCAGTCATAAGCTTTGCAGTTTGCCATTGTCCTAGCGATGCAACCTCGCACTGGCGGATAATGAATCATCTTAGACTGGTGTGTGCTGTACGGTTTCAGTGATCAGGCCATCACAGCCCAGGTAATTAGACAATACAACGAGGCTTCATCAGTACTGTTGCTGGAACAGCCCATGCAGGAGGAAACATGTCTCTGACCATGCCTGACTGACAGCACAGTGACTCAGTACTCATGTGTATTTAACAATGGGTTATAATGGAAGTTGCCCGATGGAACCACTAATATTATACGTGATCTTTTGAAATAGATGACAATGAAAATTCACTACAGGTACCCTTTAAGGTAATGAAGTGGTGATTGCCATGGTACTGTAGGACTACTTTCTCATTTGTCTATTACCACAGAGCCAATGAGTGCCCTCATTATATCATGCATTGACTGGTAACCTGGTACCTGTTATCCTGTTGCCACAGTACTGTGGCAATGAGCATCACGCATACCATTGTGTCTATCTGGTGACAGGAAAAGGCTAGGGTACCAGTTACCAAAAGCTGGTTTGTGTGCTTATTCACACTTTCAGTTTCAACATGAAGGCAAACAACATGAAATGTGGTGACTGTTTAGCCTCATATAAGGAATTTTCAGGGGGTTTTGATGAATAGATTTCAGTCACTGGGACAATGTGCAGAGTGCAGGCTTGTACTGTAGGCACTAGGCAGGATGGGTAATCATTTTATCTGCTTCTCTTCTCACCCTGATGCATCCGTCACTCTGGAACAGGGTCAACCTGGACTCATCAGACCACATGACCTTTTTTCTTTATGCTCTCTATCAAACTGATGGTCAAGAAATGAGAAGCTCCTCATTATAATAGTCAGAGTCAAAGTACTTGTTGAAGCTGAAACATATAAATTGCCACAGTAATCTTAGTTATCCAATGGAAGGCTCTTACCGACTGGCTTAGCTTATTCTAGGAGGTGACTTTTTGCTAGGCAGTGTTTCTATTTTTTGATTGTTTTTGTACATGGTTCTTTAATGCTTGCCTGTGTAGTTTTCCCTGCACAGACACAGCTCTAATCAGGTGACAGCTACAAAATAAGGATGAATGCTGGTAGCTCTCTGCATAGGAGAGGGGGGGATCCCTCTAGAGGTTTATCTATTCATCACTAAATTAAATATATTGGCAGACAGACCAGTTGTCTCTAGTGACCAATTAAAGTGCTACATAATGAACCTGATCACAGAGCAGCTTTGTAAATATCAAAGTAAGATAGACCCAATCAATCGAAATAAATAGAGACCAGAATAAATGAAGCTTTGCCTCATCAAAAACGCAGTCTCCTTTCTTGTAGAAATGGCTTTGTGAGGCATGAGTATGATCAAAAATCGGTTTGATATGACTTGCTTCCTATCGGACAGGTTGCGGTGGTCCGTCGGTTCTCACCGGGCGTAAAGGAGTGATTCAGTCCTTGGGTTTTCCAAATGCTTATCCTGCTCATCTGAGATGTCAGTGGACAATAACTGTGCCAAGAGGATTCCTGGTTAAATTGCAAGTCACAGATATGGCCATCACAGGAGAGGTTGGACAATGCAAGGAGGACAAACTGGTCATCTCAGACCGTTACAACACACTGGGTAAGACTTGTATTTTCTTTTATTATTAGTTTAAAAGGTCAATGTTTAAGAATTACAAAAATAAAATGCAATTATACCTTAATAAGTGTATAATCAACTGAAACTAAGTGTTGTGTTTTTTGTAACATTAGAAAGACATATTAATTTTACCTCTTTTTTTTCAGTTTATGACACATAGTATCCAGAATTCTGTGCATTACTGGAGAATAAACCAGTTAGCGCCTTCTTAACCAAAAACCCATTGCAGTTTTAGTTATTTTTTTTCCTGTATTTTCTTAATTTTTCAGGTTTTTAAAGCCACCCATTTTTTATAATTAGTTTTTATTGATTTTTTTTTTTTTTTTTTTTTTACAAGAGACACACAACATACATATCATTTTAACAGCAACACTTTGCACTACACATACCTATGACACAGTCAGTGCAATGAAACAGAAAACTAGTAATAGGATTACGTCACAATAATAAATTAAAATGTTAAATAGAAGAAATAAGACACCTTGAATAAAAGAGAAATACAAAAAGATACAAAATATAAAATAAATACAAAATAATCTGTTTTTTTTTAATATTCGAGTGGGATTTATACATAATAATACTTTTATTATGGAGTGCTAGTCAGTTGAAATTGAATAAAATGTAGGAAGTGGGACCAGACCTGATGGATTTAAAGACCACCCTACAGGAGGGTGAGATGAGGGATATTGCATTGATTGCAGTTTACAATTTGACCACTAGTTGTCATTATTTCACACTGAACCTTTGGATGGTGAAGTTTGAGATTTTGATAAATTTGTGTCTGTTTTGACCCCTGAATTAGTACTAGGTCACCTTAAAATAATTTAATTACTGTCTAAAATGATGGTTTTATTAAAATCATGTGGTAAGATATTATGAAAATACTGCAAATACAAAAAAATTAACATGCATATATAGATGCATTTACTTCATGTTTGTGTATGTATGATAAAAAGTAGTTTCTGTGTTTTTACAAAATAACAATCATCAGAACATTGACAAATAGCCATAAAAGATACAGTATACAACTTTCCCCAAATCATTAACTGTAAGGACTTTGGCTTCTGTTTAGTGCACATCACTGAGCTAACAGCTCTTGCTCTACAGTATATCTTAATCACTGTCTCCCGCCATAAAACAGTTGATTAGGATCTCCTTTGCAAAGACCATAGCAAACTATAAATTACATCTCCTTGTTATTCACTTCAGTGAGTGCAGTGGAGCTGATACAGCTTTATCTAATGCTGAGCTCTCAAGGACGAAGTGCTGAAGTGCAAGCACAGGTTCTGTATTAAACACGCAGATAGGTGATGATGAGACGCTTTTAATGAAGCATCCTGTTAATTCAGGGGTTTGTGTGTGAACTGCAGAGAGAAATCCATATCTAGATAGTGTATGGATCTTGTACTTTAATATTAGTAACAAAGGGTAATGTTTCATATCATTCCAGAAGGTGCTGGAGTGTACATTTGTCACAAAATCACTTGGACTTATAATTGTTTCACCATCCATGTCACTATCAACCCTTAAAGACCCAGTGATACTGTTACGGGTCTTTCCAATTTTTTTTTTTTTTTCTATTTAACCTTTCTTAAGTGATTTATTACCATTTATTACAATATTATCCTCTGTAGTTTGCACTTTTTCAGTGAGAATTAGGTATTTTCCTAAATTATTTCACTAATCATGTAGATGTTCATAAAAAAATCAAAGTAAATTTGAGGGTTATTATTATTATTATTATTATTATTATTGTTGTTATTACTATGTTTTTATTGGTATACAAGTTTTATAATGAAAGGTAAACACTGTGAATAATAATATACATAAAGAACATGAATCAAAGGAACACAAACACCTATTTACACCAGGTAGACTTGCATCAAATTATATATATATATATATATGTGTGTGTGTGTGTGTGTGTAAATAACATACACGTGCATAAATTCTTATAAACATGTAAGTTGATGGTTATTATATCAGAAACAGTGAAAACTGAGGAAAAACTGACCTTTTCAGTAAATTCACATTAATCAAGTGTGTCCATCCACTGTCATTTATGGGTTTTACTGGTGAATCAATGTCGTAGAAGATGTCGGTGTTTCCACGGTAACTACAAAGCCTCTGAATATCCAAATGGGTCATATGCGATGACCACAAAAAGATGAAAAACTGTATTTTACACCACTCGTTGTCATGTATTGATAGGATTAATGGTTTAGAAGTTATTAAACATTTTAGATCGGTAGATGATTTTGGCTGCCAGTGACTTTTTGGGTGTTTTAGGGTTAAAATCTTTTTTCTGCTCATCCCTCGCTCCATTTTCAACCTTTTTTTCAGGCACACACTGTGGTTACCTCCTTCCCCCGCTGGTGGTCAGTGCCAGTGATACAATATCTGTCACTTTCCAATCTGACAGCCGCCTCACAGACCGGGGTTTCTCGGCCAAGTGGGAGGCAGTTTATCCTGAGGATATCGCAGGTACTGAAGACCACTACACACAATATGGAAACAGACGTGAACACAGAGGGACCCCCCCCCCCCCAACACTAGAGGCACATAGCAGAGCAGCTTAGACACAAACCATTACACATCCTACACAGTCACGGAAAAAATTCTTAGTCCACCCTGTTTTCTTCAATTTCTTGTTCATTTTAATGCCCGGCACAACTAAACAAATGTACATTTATTTGGACAAATATAATGATAACAACAAAAATATCTCATAGTAGTTTAATTTCAGAGCTGATATCTATCCATTTTTCATGGTTTTCTCGATAATAACCAAAATCACACAAGTTCTTACATCAATATCTATGGCATTGTACTGACAATAACAGTGACAATTCTTTTCTGTCTATTTTAGTCACATGATTAAGGGTGTAAGGAAAATATTGGTTGTAGAAGTGTTGATAAAGTAGCATGGAAGTGGAATGCATATAGGCTAACATGCAGTCGTGGAAAAAAATATTAAGACTACCTTATGTTTTATTCAATTTCTTGTTCATTTTAATGTCACTAAAGATGCATTTATTTGGACAAATATGATGATAACAACAAAAATAGTTCATAAGAGTTTAATTTCAGAGCTGCCATCTATCCATTTTCCATGATTTTCTTGATAATTCCCAAAATCATAGTTCTTACATCAATATCTATGGCATTGTACTGACAAAAACAGTGCTTTTATTCATTCAATGTTTTCTTTCTTGTTTTAGTCACATGATACACACAGGAGTCAGTACTTGATTGCATAACCGTTGTTTCTGATGACTTTCGATGGTCTAATATTTTTTTTCCGTGACTGAATATCTTTCACATATTTAGAAAACTAGAAAAGTTATGGCATGAACAGTGTGAACATAAAAAAAGAACAGGTCAGAGGCAATGTGAAGCATAAAATGCAAGATAAAACTCTTATCTTCATCATGATTATCAGGCAGGAAAAGGACTGAATGTGCTGCATGTAGTGTGTAGAAACAAGTATGCAGTCAGTCTAGTATGTGGACATACTCCTTAATAAGAAAAAGTATGTCTTATAATTAAACATGAAAAAATACCCTTTTTCAAAGAGTGTATTATTCTTCAAGACTAAAGCAGCCTTTAGTTTTTACTGGTGGATATTATTGTCTATTAAGCATTGTTCAACTCTCTGTATCTCTGTATCAGCCTTCTTTTATGTGCTGAGTTCTGTTTTGTATGTGATGTAGTAGAAATCTGAGAATGTGGCTCTGAAACTTAAAAAAGAAAACCTTTAAATGAGCTTAAAAGAAATGCTACAAATGTCTGAAAGTACTCCATGCTATACTACAAGCTGATATTATTGCTACTCACCAACATGTGTCTGATACAAGTTATCTGTTTTGGTCTCTTTTTGTAGACATCCAGGGCTGTGGTTTTTCTTCCAAAGAGGTAACCGGGGTTATGAAGTCCCAGAACTGGCCTATGAACTACAAGGCTAACACTGAGTGCATGTGGAACGTTGTTGCCCCTTTGGGGAAAAGGTTCAATCTGACGTTCACCCACTTTGACCTGGAGGCGAAAGACTTCCTGCTGAACAAGTGCTATGACAACATCATGGTGTATGATATCAATACATTGACTAATACGTTCCAAAAACATGGTAAGTTGTTTTTTAAACGCCATTTTGTTTTTCATGACAATTCAGTTAATTCAGTCTTGAACGAATCAATACAACTGTGGACCTGTACTCCTAATATAAAGTCATAGAGACTTATATTATTAACCCATAAGGAGCCAGTTTGATTTGACATTTGAGTCACTATCAAATTAATTTTTCTCTATATTTAACCATCCATAAGTGGTTTATTTTTATCATTATAATATTATCTTCTGTATTTTGTGGGGAGTTTTTTCAGTGAAAATCAGGTATTTTCCAACATTTAATTTACTTATCATGTAGATGTTCATAAAATTTTTGAGTAAATTTGATGGTTATTAAATTAAAAACAGAGAAAATTGAAGAAAAATTGACTTTTTTGGCAAAATATATCATTATCTGAACATAAATCCAGTGTGTCCATCTGCTATTATTGATCCAACTCCATAGATTTTACTGGTGAATCAATGTTGTAGAAGATGACAGTGTTTCCATGGTAACTACGGAGCCTCTTAACGTCCAAATGTTTCATATCTGATGACCATGAAAAGACGACAAACTGTCTTTTACACCAATTATTTACATGTATTAGTGGATCAACAGGAATTAAACAGTTTATATCAGCAGATGATTTTGGTAGATGGTGGATGTTTGGGTCTTTATGGGTTAAAAAAGGTTAAATATAGAGAACATTTCATTTGGGAACTGACACAAAAGTAGTGCTGGGTCTTTATGGGTTAAACTCTTCTTTCCTGTTCAGGTCCATTTTGTGGGACTAAGATGCCTGCATCTATCAAGACAAAAGGCAACAGACTGGTGATCCGCTTCCATACAGACTTATTTACTGAAGGCAAAGGCTTTAGGGCTTACTGGACCACAGACCCCGGTCTGCCTGCACCCACTGAGCCGCCTGTTGAGCCTAATCCCTGGGATAAGATCACCGTAGGTAGGGTATCTGTTTCAGCCTCATGTCATGCACGTCTGCATTGTTTAACACTGATGGTACGAGATTTAGGGGACTCTAACTGCAGACATATATATCTTATGTTTATGTTTGTGCTTATATTTGTTTATGTTTATGTTTATATGTGTTTATGTTTACGCTTATTTTATGTTCATGCTTTTGCTTATGTTTGTTTATGTTTATGCTTATGCTTATGTTTGTATATGTTTATTTCCATGCTTATATTTATGTTCATGCTTACGTTTATGTTTATTCTTTTGCTTATGCTTATGTTTACACTTATGTTCATACTTATGCTTATATTTATATTTATGCTTATGTTTGTTTATGTTTATACTTATGCTTATATTTATGCTTACGCTTATGTTTGTTTATGTTCATGCTTATGTTTATGCTTTTGCTTATGCTTATGTTTACATTTATGCTTGTGCTTATGCTTGTTTATGTTTATACTTCTTATATTTATGTTTATGCTTGTGTTTACATTTATGCTTGTGCTTATGCTTGTTTATGTTTATACTTCTTATATTTATGTTTATGCTTATGTTTCTTTTTGTTTACGTCCATGCTTATGCTTATGTTTGTTTATGTTTATACTTATGCTCATATTTATGTTCATGCTTGTTCTTATGTTTATGCTTTTTCCTTTGCTTATATTTATGTTCTTGCTTATGTTTATGCTTTTGCTTATGTTTACATTTATGTTTGTGCTTATGTTTGTTTATGTTTATACTTATGCTCATATTTACATTTATGTTTTGCTTAGGTTTGTACTTATATTTATGTGTATGTTTTATGTTTATGGATGGTCAAGGTCCTTTCCTTCAGGGTCGTCCTTGTTTTCCAGGTTTATTCCAGTTACCATTCACATTAAAGGTTCAGAAAATAAGGTTTGTGTGTAGAAGAGGTACACTGCTGAGGACACACTGTGGGATGTACGATGTCATTACTGAATCGTATAATTGGTGTATTGGTTTCCATAATACTTTTTGCAGATTGTATTATCTGTTGATAACACTAACTTACAATTCTTGGAAGTTCTCTGCATCAGAGATAAAATGTTATAAATCTGAAATACACTGATAAGATGAATTTGGAAAAAAAATGTGAATAGAGGTTGACTAATGTTTTCCAGATATATGAAAAGTGTTATAAGATATATATATATATATATATACACGGGTTTGTTAAATAGGCCAAATATTTACCAGGCTTGTCCCCATGTTCAAATAATTTTTGTTTTGCAAATCTTAATTTTTTTGTGGCCGTGTATGTTAATAGTGAGTTAAGAGAGCAGCGTAAAGCATTTATTTCAGTGAGTTTGGAAGTTGATGGATTTTTAGTATATTCTTTATACACAGGTTTATTTATGGGTTAATATCACTATGAGGTGCCCAACAGAACCTAACCATCATCACCATGAATTGCAAAATAACAAAATTCTAGTGTTTTCTTATCAGTGGGCAAACACTTACACATATATCAGTACAATTAAAGATCTCTTGAAATGTGATTTTATTATTTTACACAGTTTTCTTTGAGGGAATGTACATGTTTTATGCATGTCCCTCCCACTGCCCTTCTAACTTTACTGAGACTAATAAGTGATCAAATGAAAAAGCAAATGTAAATACTTTTTAGATGTTTTAATTATTTATTTATTTGATCAGGGACAATGCACAAAAGACATTAGTCTAAGACAGGGGTGTCAAACATGTGGCCCGGGGGCCAAAACCGGCCCACCAATGGGTCCAATGTGGCCCGAGATGAATTTATGAAATGCAAAAATTATTAACACATTTTACTTCAGGAGCCAGATACAGGCCTATAGGATCTCAAGTAAATTAATAACATAATAGTCTACAAATAATGACAAGTGCAAACTTTCTTCTTGGTCTAACATGAAAAAATAGCATTACACTGAAAATATTCACATTTACCAACTTTTCCTTTAACAATAAAATGCGAAAAAACTTGAAATGTTGAAGAAAATAAGGTATATTTTAACAATATTATGCCTGTTACCAAATGTTTGCGTAACATTGTGTGTGTGTGTACATATGTATAAATGATAGGTTGAAGCATAATATTGTTAAAATTGCACTTTTTTTTTTTTTTTTTTAAACAAAATTACACTTTTTTCAGGTTATTCACCTTTTTTTTGTGAAAGGATAGTTTGTTTTATTGCAATAAAACAAAGACGAAAATAGTGTCATTTACAGGGTATTACGCTATTATTTTACTTCTCTGGCCCACTTGACATCAAATTGGGCTGAATGTGGCCCCTGAACTAAAATGAGTTTGACACCCCTGGTCTAAGACAAGAGGAGATGCCATGTGCCAGGTTAGAGCAAAAGATGCTCATTTCCACCCGTAGTCCCTGGACACGTTGATGTTACACTTACAAAAGTACATGAAATGACTGTATAAAAAAATCATATACATAAAAATAATTTCAATCACATATTTAAAAACAGTCCCACTTCAGCAAACTTAAACATTCACTAAACCCTTCATACAGTACCACAGTCACTCAGTGCATACAGGTTTGTTGTAATAATAACCAGTTTTTAGTCAAGCGTTTAAACACACTAGAATTTGTACATGAGATGAGTTGTTATCATCCTCAAGTTTTTTGCTAAAACAAGAAATTTTGATAATTTATACTTTTATTTTGTTTGACTTGCTTTTGAAACAGAACTAGTAACACTCCTCTTGAATAAAACTTATTAAGGTGAGACATGGCGGGCAAAAACAAAGATTTTTTATGTAGTGGTCAATTTTGAGATTTTGGGTGACTTTACTTCTTCAGTGTGTGTTCCTCCAAGCTGTTATAAAGAAAACATTGAAAATATGCATTAAGAGATTTGTTTGTTTGATTACAGTTTGTTTATTTGTGACAGTAAGTTTCTCCTAAATTTACCAAGTATTCTGAAGATATTTACAGAGGGATCTGTTGATGAATCATTCCAGGTCTGATTTATGTGACATTTTAATGAAAAAACTATAGTGAAAGTCTTTTTTTTTCTAAGGCTACGGACAGTATATTTTGATTTCCTAGTTACTGAAAGCTAATATCCTGAAATCCCTCTGTTATTTTTTTCTTCTTGAGTCTAAACAAAATAAAATGGTTTTATCATATGTTCAGGTCTATCTACCAAAAATACATGTAACATTGCACATATTTAATGAGATAATGCCTAATATACACAATTAAAATACAAATTTAAAAAACATAAAAAAATGTTCATACCTATGTGAGTAATCAACTGTGGAAGTTTCAAGGTGATTTCTATTATTTAAAAATTTTACCCAATTCACCTGTAGTGTCTCACCTTAATAGAATTTCACATTTTGACCTGATACTATATCTTGAAAACTATTGTCAACTGGCAATTTGTTGTTGTTGTTGTTTTTTTTATATAAAATAAAAAATAAAATATAAATTAAATAATGAGGATTAATGCTGAAATATAAAACTAAATAAATACATTCATATAATAAAATTGACACACCTGACCTTATTACATTTCATTATTTTTATTTTTTATATTATTATTGTCAGTCATCTTGTTTAAGGTGTGGTAACATTTTAATAATAGTTCTGTTTAATATTATTTTAGATAATTATGCAATAATTTTTTTTTGTCTTTTTTCATTAATGACCATATAATAAATTTTCTTAACAATGAAAGAGGGCACTTTTCAGTTTATACTTTTCACACAAAATTTGCTCATAAAGATTTTTTTATTTGTAATATTATTTTAAGTTAAATATATGTTGTTTGTTTACAAACTTCTGAAAAGAAAAACTGACACCTTCAGCACAGGAACAATTTTTTTCCTTAATTTTTCAATCAAAAATGCTGAAGTGACAGTTGGGGGTACTTAGCTAAA
>JAPTGZ010000001.1:2361185-2375512 GCA_029814645.1 Fowleria isostigma | reverse complement strand
ATAGATAGATAGATAGATAGATAGATAGATAGATAGATAGATAGATAGATAGATAGATAGATAGATAGAGATTTTTTTTAATTCAATTTTTTGTTTATTTTCAACTTTCATAGACAACAACAACAACAACGCTGTTTGGGAGTCACATCATTAATAGTCCACACATTCTTTCATTCTTCAGTTATTTCTTTTTTGCTTTGTTTTTGTCGCTGTGTCGAGTTCTGAATAAATTAGTAGGCCCATAATTTAACCCAGTAGAATTTAATTTAATGTTTGCTAATATAGTTTAGTGTCGAATAAGCCTGTTGACATGTGTAGCCACACTACCCCACCCCCCTTGATAATAGCATTAATTATTAATGACTCTGCTTTTGTTTACCTTTTATCTGTGGGTGTGTGTTGACTCAAAGCCCTCAGCTGGCATTGTCACATTAGAGCTGAAACCGTGTTAACAGACATGACCCTGACCTTTGTGTGGTGTAGCATTTTATTGCCTTTAAGGGACTGAAAAGATGCAGAACAGTTGTCGGTAATAAGGTTAGAAACATTCAGAGCTGACGCAGAAGGATGCACTCGAGCTCAAATATGATTTTATGCTTCCTATAAAAACATCAAAGATTGAATTGTAAAACTTATACAAGATTTTTACTGTCAGATTAAATCATTGCAGTCATAGAAATGCAGTAGAGACCAAAGTACTTAGAAACACAAGTCTTGTAGTTTTTGCAGAACTGCTTTGTAATGTTAGTAAAGTCGATAAGACTAAAAAGGATCTTGGGATTTCCAAACTTGTGCACTCATCACAGGTGTAGACATGTGGCCAACCATAACTCAGCCACTGTACAAGCATATAATACATACCTATTATATAATCCATACACAAAAATCTATTTTCACGTGTTACACAATCACAGGTGGTGAGGTGATGAATATTTGTAACTTGTTACTGTCACACATTTGCATCCTTCACAAACAACAGCCAGGTATGTAGTTATTCAGGGTATGAACTTTTGGCATTTTGACAGTGACACACAGCCAACCATCTGCGCCACCTCCTGCCCCTTCTGTACAGTAATGTTCTGCATGTGTCTCCACATTACCATTGTCATACTTTTCCAATAACAGGACTGCATTGACTTGGAATGTGTTTGCTTAACCCATAAAGGCCCCAAACCATCTCCTGATGTAACCGTTTAAAACCTGTTGATCCATTAATTCTCACTAATTCTATCAACACATGTAAGTAATTGTTGAAAATACAGTTTGTCATCTTTTCATAGTCATCAGATATGCCCCATTTGGATGTTCAAAGGCTTTATTTTTCTTTAACAAATTAACAAAGAAATACCATTGCCCCAATTCTGGCAGGAAAATACAAGTAATTACCATAAAACTGATGATTTTCCAAATCGATAGAAATAGTAAATTTAAAAAATATAAATGAAAAATAAATGAATGAAATAAAATAGCAATACAATTATAAAATTATAAATCATACCATAGTAGTGTATAATTGTAGCACAGAATAGGAAATCAAGTCATCAGAGCTGTGGTTTTTCCAGTAAGCCACATAGACCCCATAAACTTATAGTTTGATCAATGACAGTGGATGGAGATGCTTGTTTTTACATGCAGTTATTAATATCTCTGCTGAAAAAAATCAGTTTTTTTTTCAGTTTTCTGTATTTCTGATTTAATAACCTTTGAATTTACACTGAGCTTTTATGAACATCTACATGATCCGTAAATCAGATATTGGAAAATATCTGATTTACACAGAAAAAAATGCAAAATTCAGTGGATAATATTATAATAAATGGTGGTAAAGATTAGATCTACAGAAAAAATCATTTGGGAAGAGTCACAAAAGTAGTACTGGGTTTTTATGGGTTAAATATGACCGGCACAGTCTTAGGGTCACTGTCTTGTATTGAAGCTGTAGAGCCAGAATGTCTGAATCAAAGTTTTGTATACATATAGATGACTTGGCATTGAAGCAGCTTTTCTAAACTTTTCTGACTGAATCTGACTGAATCTCAATAGTAATTAGAGATATCATATCTTTCTGTCTGAAAACACAGGTAAGTCGGCAATTATTTTGACAGCCCATTGTCTCAAACCACTTGAGTCTCAATATGCTGAAAAGGAATATAGATTTTTTTTTTTTTTTGTCTAGAAATATCAAAAAACGATCAAAGGTTGCAGCTTTAAGCAAAAAAAAAAAAAAATCAAAATACCAGTGGAATAAGCAAATGTTGCCTGGGAAGTATGTTGAAAATAACTAAATTTAAGTAAATTCACTGCAAACAACAAAAACACAGTTATTTAAGGTAGATTTAATAATCTAAAATTGAATTGTGCAACTGGTGTCACAGGAAAAATCCTCTTGTAATTTTGGTCAACCCTTACTCATTTTCAGTTTGATTGTCTTGCTAGGAAAAGGTAAGACATACTGTATTTCCCTAAAATTCAGTCTTTGCCCTGAATCATTCTTTGTTGAAATTTGTTTTTGCAGAGTCAAGTGACCGGTTTCTTAATCATTCATTCATGTTTTGTCAACTGTTGTTTCTCTTTCTGATGACATGACTAACACCCTATTCTGTTTCACTGTTGCGGTCATGCTCTGTCTCACATTCATCTTTTTTCTCTTCACATTTATCAATGACTAACTCTACGGCCTACTTGTACTTTGTCACATACACACATGTGTTGGCTGGGGTTTTTTTCTGTTTGTTTTTTGTTTCTGCTGAGGCCTGCCTGCTTTCCTTCACATACTCTCAAGCTGTCACATAGGGGCTTAACCTCACCTCAGCCAAAATGCCAAAACAGACCACAGATCAGCATAGTTTTTCCCGGTTAATATCTGACTGTGGTGTAATGCTGGATTACCTGAACGGCCGCCCCTGGGTGCACAGCGCTGGGATTTAACTGGCATAAGCCTCTACACTGGAAGCTCTAGACTTGTTTCTTCTTGGCTTCTTATGCCATGAAGAAACTTGACTTCATATTTAGACTCTAGGCGTTTCTCTACATGCTCCTGTCCATTCTTCTGTTCTGGTGGTAGGCCTGGGCAACATGGAAATAATCATATCACGATAATTTTTTTTTAATATCAGACGTTATTGATGTGTATCATAAATTTAATCATCATTTAATCATTATTTTGTTAAGCCTAAAATTTTCCACTCCTCATAAGTTAGTTGTAAAGACATCAGAAGAATTTCATTTAAATATGATTTATTTTCTGTCAGAGGTTGAATATGACAGATGTGCTGAAGAACATTATGCAGCTGTTTCAGTTAAACAACAAAGGTCCATATATTTGAACCTAAGCTAAAAGTCTGACCAGCGGGAAAAAGCTTTCAAATTTAAAAGAGAACACAAAAAAAAATAGACCATGTTCACCAAACAATGCTGGGGGTATATATGTGGGGGTGTATTCTGTATCTACTGTAAGTGGAGTAAACCAAAAGTGAAACTTAACACCCACCCTAATTTTCAGTAACCCAGTCACCCAAGTTCTTGGTCAAATTTTCTCCCGAGGGAACACTCATTATCTCCCGCTGCGGCCCCAAACATTAGCGTGTGTGCTGCGGTGGCTCATACGCCTGCTGTGTACTTCAACCTAACTTGACGCAGCTCTAGCGTGATTGATTCAGTGCGGCGCTACTTAACTATGATTGGCTGTTCTTACATCTGTCAAACCATGGACGAATTAATTCTATTGAAATTGTATCGAGCACATCTCATATTTTTGTCAAGGAAAAGTTCTTCATGGTATACCTCATAATTGTTTCATCACCCTGCTCTATCTCACAGTCTCATGAAATGGCATCAATCAAAGCCCAGATATTGTTCCATTTAAAAGTTTGCAAAAACCAAGATCAGATGGAATTCCTACATGTTGTTCTTGTCTCTTAGCTTAAACCAAGGATGCACTGGTTGGTGACTCATCTTGACTTGGCTGACAGTTACCCTGACATGCATTTGGGGATAGTCTCAAAGGCAACACTGGCTTTTGTGATAATTTACTTCAGAAATGTCTTATTGAGTAGATGAACGTCCCTAGATGATGTGATACAATGTTGGAACATGTGTCAGAGATAGAACAGAACTACAGTAGTGGAAAAAAGTTCTCAGACACCCTTTTACACAATCTCCAATATTGTTATGAAATATCTGTGGAAAAATGCACTTTTTTGTTTCAAAATGTGTGGCTGCATCTGATGAACACAAACAAATGCAGTTTTTTATTTATTTATTTTTTTTATTTCTAACAAGAAAAGGTAAATTCTGTACAGTTTCAACATATTATGCACTGGTTGTGTTCGTTATTTTGTTGAAACATCCAGTTTTGATTTTGATGGACCAGAGCATGTGCAGAAGAAGACATATGGGTTTGGAGAATGGAACTATACTTGGCAGCGACTTAAGAGTGATTCTTAATGTAATATATCACAAATGAATGGAGTGTTCACAAACTTTTTTCCACCACTGTACATCTTAATTATCATGATATGGGATTCAACAAAATTTGTTTATTCAGTTTTGAAGAATAGACAAAGTATATAAAAAAATATATAAATGACATATCAACAGTCATACAAATATATTGAAATCAAATAAAGTGACATATTGTGGTGGTTTGCGGACATAGGTCGGGAGCCGATGGCAGAAATATAGCAGAGCCAGGGAAGAAAGTTCACAACCAACCAACCAATCCAATTACAGAGAGACTTGGGTTCTTAGGAAGTCCATTTCCTGGGGCCATTCTCACCAAAACCAAACTCACCAAGTTTACAAGTCTGAACTCGATGAACTTAATATTGAGAAACGCCTATTTACTACAGGAGGGTAATGTTTGAAAAGCATTTTCACAGTGAGACAATCCTCAATTAAGTCGTTTTGTAAATACAGTCTTAAGCTTTTCTAAAACAAAGATGTTGAGCTGCTCTCTGTTTTAAATCATACTCAGCAGAAAAGAAATAAATAACACAATTACGCAATCGAACCATGGCGTTCCAGACCTGACATAACAGTCTGGTAAATATTACTTTTAAGGCCTCTCTACATCATCTTCAGTCCAAGTTCATGTTGACTCTTTCTTATCTATCTGGAGTAAACCTTGATCAAACAAGGGTTTTTTTTTTTTATTATACCTGAGGTGAGATAAACATGATCATCCCTGGAGCTTCATCTACACTCATATTAAAGGTGAATGATGACAGTAGAAAGGTGGGGATCTGAGAAGTATCTGATTTCCCTGACTTTATAGTCAATATAAATGTTTTACAGCATCAGAATGAAGTTATATAATGATTGTGTTGCAAAACCAGGAGATAATAAATTCCTTGTCATAAATTTAGCTGTGTTTAAAAATTCTGATCAGTTGTATTTTAGGAAATGTTTTTTTAGAACTGTGATTTTCTTTTTTTGTGACTTAGTTATTGTTGAGTTTTTACAACACTAACACAAGAACACAAAGAAAGCTAAAGTAAAAACCAAGGAAAATAGGTACATACTACGTTTGACAGATGATAGGAAAAAGTGAAGAGGGTTCAATGACATGAAAAAAGAGAATACATGTATATAAAAGGCAAAGGAAAAATACATGACTTTTTTCTACATTTCATCATTATAGAACTGATTTTCTGTAGAAATTCAATATAGCTCAATTTTAGAATGACCTACAGTTGCAGAAAAAATCATTAGACCATCAAAAGTCATCAAAAACAATGGTTATGCAATCAAGTACTAACTCCTGTGTGTATCATGTGACTAAAACAACAGAAAAGAAACATGTAATGTCTAAAAGCACTGTTTTTGTCACTACAATGCCAAAGATATTGACGTAAGAACTAATGTGATTTTAGTTATTATTGAGAAAACAATGAAAAATGGGTAGATGTCAGCTCTGAAATTAAAATTTAAGAGCTATTTTTGTTGTTGTTATTATATTTGTCCAAACAAATGTACCTTTAGTTGTGCAGGCATTAAAATGAACAAGAAATTGAAGAAAACATAGTCTAATATTTTTTTCTGAGACTGTACTTGGAAAAAAAAATTTTTTGTCAACATTTGTTTGTTGTCATTAATTTAAATACATCTTGTTTCTTCTATTTATATTATACACCAATATTATATTATTCACTAAATGTGTTAATCAAATACAATACATATCTTGTTTTTGTCAGATATTTGCCTCCCATTTGAACACAACAACCCCCCGATGGCTCTGCATATCACATTTACAACAAATGTTATCTTTTCTACTACAGAGGTCTAAAAATTATTTCCAAAGCTGTATGTGATTAAAATAGATTGTGGTTTGGATCACCAACATAGTGGTGGTGCTATTCTCATTCTGTTTTCTGATGCAATGACTCATCCCTCTTGCCATAAACTGTCCCTTTGCAGTTGTTCATGACTCAGAGTGTCACCTCTGCACACCGGGACACATTCCTGCTTCATACCACAGGGGTTACACTGTGTTGCGTATTTAGTTCAAACTAAATCACTGCCACAAATCTGGACAGTGATGACACTTCCTTTAGTCCGTTAGTCATTTACCAAACCACGCCGCATTTTCTGTACCCAACAAGCCTAAAGACTCTTTGGGACTGTGAGGTAGGATATTTAATTACTCAATATTTCACACGTGATGCTCACTGCCAGATACTCCCAGCCTGTTTATTTCATCAACAGGCTAAATGCGGCGCGAACATCTTTGAAATAATATGACATCACAAACCGTAGAGCTTTGTGACTCACATTTATTATATTTGAGGACGTCACAAATTAAGCAGGAGTACAACATGCTATGTAAGGAGTTTTTGTAACATACGGAATCAGAATCGGCTTGATTGGCCAAGTATGTGAACACATACAAAGAATTTGGCTTCAGTTTTTCTGAGCTCACAATGTACAATTTCAACATAGACACAACACACTTAAACATAAACTAATATAACCAAACATTCAAAAACAGACAAGAACAACAATGAGTTGAGAATGATATGAGATAATTATAGATAACTGGATGTGTACAGAGTTTGGTCAATTAAATATGTTTATTATATATTACAAACTTATATTATTTACAGTGAGATTTGTATTAACAGTATGTACATTGTGCAAATTAGTCAATTGTACAGTGTGCAAATATAATGTCTGAATTTTTTTGTATCATCCATTGGCATAAGAATTAATTTATCAAGCCATTTTTATATTTCTGTATATATTTTTCACTATGGCAGGTTTGGTCCTCCATATGGACCAAAGCAGATATTGCACTGTTTACATTTTAGTTTCTTTTTTCAACTTTTTAATTCCCTTCCATGTGTTTGGAAATTTGTTGATTTAACCCATTGAAAGTACATTCTGTTGATAATACTTTCTTACTTCAGTGGTTATTTTCCACCAATGCTGCAGAGTGCTGTAAATATACTGAGGCATCATAATTATTGTCCCCTCGCTCCAATTCCAGTTTCATGTATCGTTGACCACTTAATCGCCTTCATATCCACAGAGAAAGTTTCCAACTGCTTTGTAAACCCGGCCCATATGCACAGCTTTAATGTGTCCACTCCAGTTGATGAATTTCTACCTCTGACACTGTCAGGCATTAAGGGCTGAGGTAAAGTCAATAGTAGTAAGCCATTAAACTGTCCTCTGAAGCTTTAACTCATTGCTTTCAGTGTCAGGTCTATTATTAGTATTTAGGCTAATATTTTTCCCGCTATGTCAGGAGATAATCAAATGGGTCAGTCTGTAAAACTTACGTAGCACAGTTTTCACTGCCAATACTTTATTTACCAGCTGAAAATGACTCTTGTGTCCATATTGTTAATATACAAGGGAACTAAAAAGGTATTAAACGGATACGGAGGATGGCTTTATCTGATCTTAATAATGTTCTTTATGGGGTGAGTTTCCGCTTCTTTCCTCTGGACAGAGGTTTTTAGTCCCAAGGTGCAGGACAAAGCGTCATAAAAACAGCTTTGTTCCTGTCACCATCACTGACCTCAATAGTGACATTACACTTTAATTTATTCTATTAATTTATGTATCCTAGTTCTTAGCTCTATTTGTTATTGTGACTTTTACATTTTAAAATTTTACGTTATTATCCTGGTTTTAATCCCAGAGACTGTTTTTATTCCTAACAGTTTTTATTGTGTTTTATTGCATCTTGTTTTTATTTATCTTGATCTTATTTATTTTATCTTGTTACTTATCCATACTACCATATTAGTTAGTGGTGGAACACTGAACACTTTTTTGTTTTTGTCTTTATTTTTTTGTTTGTATTGACACTGGATCAAGTACCGCCCTGTCTGGTTCAATATGTGTTTTGTAATGCCAAATAAAATCACCTTTTCTGCAAAACAGATCTACCCACGGTATAAATAAAGTAGCCTTGAACCTTGAGCCAAAAATTTCTCAGATAAATGTCAAAGACAAAGACTGTGTCAATGACAGCTCCAGCACTTCTGCAAAGAAGTGATGGAAACATAGATTTGAAAAGTGTTTAGACCGGTCTTGTATAGTAATGAAGTACTGTAATAATACTTTACTACTGTTCTCAGGTATGTTTTGGAAGAATTTGCACTTTACTGAGTATTTTTATTCTATTTACTTTCACTTTTACTTTACTATATTTCCTAACTGAATTGCATACTTCTACTCCCATTCAGTGCTCAGCATAAATGAGTACACTCCCTTTGAAAAGTAAGATTTTAATCAATATCTTAAAGAAACATAAGCACGGTTTCAAAAAATCCGCACAAAACTGAGTTGTATCAAACATTTCTTTGACTCAGAACATGACATGTTGTATAGTGTCCCGTAGAAAATGTTGATTCTCAAGGAAAACTAAAGGTTTTGTGACAAATCTGTTGGGGTGTACTCATTTATGCTGAACACTACATGTTTAATGCACAGTATCGTTACTCATTACTAAACATAAATTAAAGGAAATGTGGTGTTTTCACCGCTGTCAGGATTTGTCATTGAGCCTAATTACATAATGTCTAAGTGCAAATGACGGTCCACACTCAACCTGTCAGTAATCTGTTGATGTGAGGGAGAGTTGAATGAAGCTTTGCCAAAAACAGGTTGGTTTTATGTCAGTGGATTAGACTTTGGATTCCTTTTTTTTCAAAGTGTAATGTAGACTCCATATTTTTAAGGAGCCACATAAGCTTAATTTCTTTATAATCAAAATTCTGACTGCTTTTGGTTGTTATTAACATGCACTTGTACTTTTGCTTTCATTACTTGTGTATATTTTAATTGTAGATTACTTGATGTACTTAACCCATAAGGACCCAGTGTGACATTTGTGGCACCTCCTAAAAAATATTTTTTCTATATTTAACCATCAAGTGGTTTTTCACCATTTATTGTAATTTTATTTTCTGTATTCTGTGTTTTTTTCCAGTAGAAATCAGGTATTTTCTAACATTTAATTTACTAATCATGTAGATGTTCATACAAGTTTAGAGTAAAATTGAGGAATTTTATCTCAAAAACAAACAAAACTGATGGAAAAGTGTCTTTTCCAGCAAAATCTCTTATTAACTGAGCATAAATCCAATGTCTCCATCCAGTGTCATTGATCCAACTCCATGGGTTTTACTGGCGAATCAATGTTATAGAAGATGATGGTGTTTCCACGGTAACCATGGAGCCTCTGAACATCCAAATGGGTCATATCTGATGACCATGAAAAGATGAATAATTACACCTTACATCAGTTGTTTACATGGACTGGTGGATTGACGGGGTTTAAGCAGTTTATAGCAGTACATGATTTTGGTAGATGGTGGATGTTTGGGTCTTTATGGGTTAAAAAAAAAAGGTAAAATATAGAGAAAATTTCATTTGAGAACTGACACAAAAGTAGTGCTGGGTCTTTATGGGTAAAGTAGATACTTAAAGACTTTAACTTGAGTAGCATTTCAGTTGATGACTTGAACTTCTGAAAAAAGTAAGTCATTGTTAGGGCACCTGTACTTCTAATCAAGTATGACTTTCCAGTTCTTTATAAAACACTGGTTTCGACAAATGGAATGTAGGAAATTTATTTATTTTGATAAACTACGACTGTCAAATTTAATGTGTTAACACAGATTAATGCATCATCATGATTAACCTGATTAAAAATTTTAATGCAATTAACCCATCTGCAGCACAGAATGACTCTGAATGTTTCTGGCAACGCATTTTGGGCAGTTTGTTCAAGTAGAGTTGGTGTCCTGCATGCACAAATGAGCAGTTGATCTGGTTGTCACAGGCAGCTGAACCAACCCATAAAGATGGAGGACGATAAACGGCATGTTAGCCCCCTGGATGGAAATAATGAGTACAAAAAGAAAATCCAAAACAGAACAGTCGACTGACATAAAGTATTATACACTGCAGGAAGGAGTTTTCTTTTCACCAAGGCACTTCCACCATAAAATACCACCCTAATGTGAAGCATATGTTAGTTGGGGATTCTGCTAGCGCTTCAGCTAACGTGTCGCCTAGCTCGCAACAAACACTTTAAGTGCATATATATTTCCTTCTTTTCTGTCTGTTTGCTGATACAAAATAAAACGCGATTAATATAGATAAAAAATAAATATTTAATCACAATTAATCGAAATTAATCCACAGCAACCCTGTAATTAATCCGTTTAAAAATTGTAATCGTTTGATCACTAAAATGTTTTATTAATTTGTCTGAGAACTTCTTTACTCTCCCTCGTATTAGTGAGTTGAAGTCATGAGCACAGATGCTAACATGCACCTTAAGTGGCACAAGGCCTTTCCACACCCTGTTCATGAGTGTGGTCTTTCAGCCTCATCAAAAGGCTCATCAGGTTATTACATGAGAGGGCATACCTTCTATTCATCTCATTCACTTAGTTTCATGATGTCAGTAGATGAGCACTCTTCATGCAGGTTCAGGACAGTCACCTTCACAGTGTACCTTCACTCCGTCATTATCTTCTCCTTTATCAGCGCACCGTACAGGACCTCAGCCAAGCCGTGCTATTACTGTCAACATCTATGTTTATGGAAGATTTGTTTCAGGTCACCCCTATAAAAATGCTTACATACTGTGTCTTGGTCAGTCAGTGACAAGATATTTATAAGGAATGAATAATACATAATAAAGACCATTCATATTTGCCTAATGAACTATCTAAAGTTCATGAATATTTAATTTACAGTTTGAAGGAACAGAAGAAAACAGAACAAAATTACCTTAAAATTGAATTTAACCCATAAAGACCCAAACATTTACCACCAACCAAAAGCATCTACTGATACAAACTGTTTAATATCTACTGATCCACTAATCCTAGCAATACATGTAAATAATTGGTGTAAAATGCAGTTTTTCATCTTTTCATGGTCATCAGATATGACCCATTTGGATGTTCAGAGGCTCTGTAGTTACCGTGGAACCACCAACGTCTTCTACAACCTTGATTGACCAGTAAAACCCATGGAGTCTGATAAATGACAGTGGTTGTAGATGCTTGTTATATGTTCATTTAATGATATAATTTGTTGAACAGTCACTTTTTTTTCTAATTTGATCTAATAACCGTTGAATTCACGCTGAACATTTATGAACACCTCCGTGGTCAATAAACTAAATATAGGAAAATACCAGATTTTTACTGAAAAATGCAAAATTCAGAGGACAATAAAATAATAAATGGCAATAAATCCCTTGGGAAAGACCAAAAAAAGCATTTGGAAGACAAAAATAGTTAAGGGTCAAAGAACGATATGTAACTTGTGAAATAATGTTTACTTTTCTCTTTTTTTTACATCTTATCTAAAAATCCATTTCTTCACTCAGACCCAGCATAACCTACTCTGTACCAGAGGTCGACTGATATGGGTTTTTGTAAGGCTGATGGTGGATATCTACATTGTTATTATTATTATTATTATTATTATTGTCATTATTATGTGTGTGTCAATATTAGACATTGTACCTTTAAAGAGTTACACTTTGCATTTTTTGGAACACAAGTCCTTTTAACTGATATAAAACTCTCAAGATAAAAACGATATAAATAAATATGTTGTATATTTGTGAGTTTGGGTCCAGAGGAGACACTCTTTGGGGTTTTGAGGTGAAGATAACCTCTGCTATATATAGTTATGGACACACCCCTGCCAACATTTCAGACGTGTTGTATAATTGGTGTAATCATCATTTGCTCATCACTGTTTTCTGCTGATTACATACTTGTGTGTATTTTTAGAGGACAGCCGTACAAACTAAGGTAGGACTTATTCATGGTAATATAACTATCTTTCCAAAATATGGTCTCATTTTTATTTCCATTTGCTAACAGTTTATACTGTTTTCGTGTAAAGCACTGTAAATTTCTTCCACTGTACAAATCAAATGCAGAGCTGTGAGTTACTGGTCGTCATAGAAGCCAGACATTTGCTCCCAGAGGACCTACTTATGCTGCAAACACAGCCAAAGTTAACACACACTCAAGCACACAAGATGCCTTGATCTCCTAGGGTAAGAAACAGAGCCCTGGGGATTTTTAGCGTTGCTCAGTGACCTGTTGTGACCACCTGTTTCTGTAGCATAAAGTCACCGTCCGTCTTTGTCTGTCTTCCAGTAATCACCTCTCACCGGTCCACTGCAGACCAGATGTGGTAAAGTAAGTAGATTTTCTCACCATCACATGAAATGCAGTCATATTCCTCTTATATTTGATAATGCACACTTTATGTTGATGATATTTCATACCCTCAGTCTCTAAAATGTCAGTAAATACAACATAGCAACGTAGATTTTAACTTCTCTTGTTTTATTTTAAGTTTTCTGAACAGAACGATACGTTCAACAGTGCAGCAGCACCTGTTTGAGGTTAACCCTTCAAGGACACAAAGTTCAGGGGACTGCGACTTGATTCCACGGAGTCCAACCACGACCCCAACTGCACGACAGAGACGCCGACAGCAGAGAGAACAGCAGGACGAGGGGCTGAGACACAGAGAGAGGAGCAGGTACAGTGGCTCATGCACCATTAAGAAGCTTATATACAACGGTACCAGCATAAGAACACTGTTACACTGAGGGGTAATGCACCAAATGGATTTTTTTGTTTTGGTTTTTTTTTTAGAAGAGCTCTTTTTAACGTTCAGACATTTTTGTTTGTATTGGATACATGTGTATGCAGGTAACCACAACAACGTGTTACTCAAGTATTGAGCTCCGAGACTAATTTGACTCACTTTAAATGAGGATTTCCTCTTTATACAGATTTATACAACTATGACACTACATCTCAGAGGCAAATAGTGTACATTTTACTTCTCTACATTTGTCCCACACTTTTAGTTTTTTTTCAGATTAGAATTTTTCATCCCTTTCCTGTGTAGCATAAGCCATATATTTCCAAATGTGTTGATTTTTCACTGTTTGGGATAATCTCAAGGATGGCTTATTTATGGGTTAAGGTTAAAATTCTCCATTTCTTAACCCATAAAGAGTGCTACTTTTGTGGCAGTTCCCAAATATATATTCTCTCTATTTTAATCCTTTTTTCAAATATTTATCACCATTTACTCTAATACTATCTGTATTTTTGCATTTTTTAGTGAACATCGGGTATTTTCCGATATTTATTTTACTGATCATGTAGCTGTTCATCAAAGCTTATAATAAATCCAAAGGTTGTTGTATCAAAACTTTCACTGAATCTAAAGTAAAGGACCTGGTCAGTTTTTCTGTGAATTTTTTTTAAGTATCTCCTGCATCTTTCAATAGCTCTTTAATGCAAACACTTTATCTATGGACTACTGGTAGCTAGTGTTATACACTGACCAGACTCCTTTGCATAGAATAGAAAAGAATAGAGTAAAGTAGAGTAGAATCTATATTATAAAAGCCAAGTCTCCTGTGCGTGCATACGTACATACGTGTATGTGTGTCCGGGGATTCACACAAAATCCATACAGAGCTGACTGCTGCAGTTTGTCATACTTATGTATTTTTGGTCAAGGAACAGACTAGCGAAAACGGCAAGTTAATCAAACCAATATTTTGGGAGATATTAGTAATTTTGGAATACAATAGCCTTACAATCACGTTGCTATGGCCAGAATGCTTTGGCGGTGCTGCTGGACAAATGCGGTACAGCATGTACAAATACACAACAGCAGGGGTTTTTCTAAACGGGGGATCAGGGGCGCTGCGCCCTTATACTTCCAGCATGCGCCCTCTTACCGAAATGCCAATTAAACCCAAATGTACTTCATTCTGCCGTACAACGATCTTTTCCCTTCAAAAA
>JAPTGZ010000001.1:2319013-2330706 GCA_029814645.1 Fowleria isostigma | reverse complement strand
TGCACATCAAAGTACCAGCAGTAACAAGTGTCAGATTTGAATCTGAAAGTAGAAGTGATGATAATAAGTAGATTATCGTGTTATAATATAATGATATAGTATGCACAGCATATGTATATATAATATGTATATATATAGATAGATAGATGATCACAGAATAAAAATAGTAGTAGAAACAAGTGGCAAAAGTAGTGACTAAATAAAAAGTAATCATAAGTAGCTTATTGTGTTGTGATATTATAATATATAATATAGTATGTACAATATCTCTGTATATAGGTATAGTTTAATATAGTTATTATAGAGTGATAAAATGATAATAGTCATAGTAGCGCAGACTAACAAAAATTACTGTCAGTTACAGTAAAACTAAACAAAATTACTTTTCATCTCATTAAATTCATATGAAATGAATGAATGAAAAACAAACTGAAAGAAAGGAAAATGAAAAGTAATGAAAATGTAGTGACTCTGTATCTGTTTTAAGAAAATAATTTTAAAATGATGATACTGTGACTTTCCTACAAATGAACACTGAATTTTATATTTCATATTTGTACATTCTAAATATGACAGTTTTGATTTTGTCTTTTTTCCAGTAAATTAAACTGTATTTACTGCCTCTGTCCGCTGACCACTACCATCCTAGTTTGTTTGTGTGCATCCTCTTGGGGTTTTTTGTTTCTTCTAAAGTTACACCTGTCAACAGCAGATGTGTGTGTTTGTGTTCTGCTCAGAACCGGTGCCGGCGTACTCGTCGTTGCAGAGGGAGAGTATGGACCGCGAGGAGGCCCGACTGTCGCCCCACGCCGGCGGACGCCTGATTCGCCAGCTGCTGGAGGAGGACAGCGACCCCATGGTGTCTCCTCGGTTTTACGCCTACGGACAGTGCCAGCAGTACCTGGACGACACTGAAGTGCCTCCATCGCCGCCAAATGCACACTCGTTTGTCAGGTAAACACTTCAGATGGTTCTCTGAGGCCGCATCGAACACGTCGGCGAAAAACGGAACACGTTTAATGAGTTTGTTCATCGTGTGCAGTCGCAGGAGGAGTTCTTCCCTCGGCTCGTGTGATGACGAGAAGGAAGAACTGACGTCTGCTCAGCTCACAAAGAGGATCCACATACTGAAGAAGAAGATTCACAGATTTGAGGAGAGGTTTGAAGAGGACAGAAAATACAGGGTAGGTTTGGATTAGAGCCATCATCATATAAAACTTACTAAAGGAAAGTTCGCAAAATGCTTCACATAGGAAGTAAAACACACAAAAGAACAAATAAAAACGAAATGAACCATTAAAATATAATAACAGATAATAATACAGTGATATAATTAAACTGCAAAGACTTTAATCTGTGTTACCTTACCATAAGCACCCAATGTGACTTTCCAAATACATTTGTCTCTCTATTTAACCTTTCTGAAGTTTTTTATCACATTTATTATAATGTTATCTGCTGAATTTTACATTTTTTTCCCAGTGGAAATCATTTGTTTCCCTATGTTTAATTATCTGATCATGCAAATGTGTGTCAGAGTAAATTCAAAGGATATCATATCAAAACAAAAAAATAGAAGAAAAAGTTACTTTTTTTCCTAAAACCCATGGAGTTGAATCAATGACAGTGGATGGAGATGTGTGGTTTAAGTTCAGTTATTGATATATTTTACTGAAAAAGTCACTTTTTCTGCAGTTGTTTCTGTTTTTGACATAATAACCCTCAACGTTCATCCGAGCTTTTATGAAAATCTACATGATCAGTGAATGAAATATGGGAAAACACCTGATTTATACTGATAAAATGCAAAATACAGAGGATAATGTTATAATGTTGATTAATTACTGTAAAAAGGTTGATGTAGAGAAAGTTTCATTAGGCAACTGACACAAAAGTAGCACTGGGTCTTTATGGGATAATGGTTGTTTCATTAAGAGGTTTAAGCACCGGCACATAATCCCACATATTAGTTTATTTTAAGTAGAATCTGTTTGCTTCTGCTGCTTTATCATTGTTGTTGTTGTTTTTTTCCATCTAGCCTTCCCACAGTGATAAAGCTGCAAACCCAGAAGTGCTGAGATGGCTCACTGAACTGTCCAAGCTCCGCAAAGAGTTGAAAGGTACCGAACGGAACAGAACAGGACAGTACTCACCAGTCTGTTATGGCTGAAGTGCATCAGTAAATGTTCATGTTTCCTCGTCAGAGCACAAACTGATGAAATCTGAGGAGGATCTGCCGCCGCTGACCCGCCAGCGCAGCAACACTCTGCCCAAAAGCTTTGGCTCTCAGCTGGAGAAGAAACCTCAGCAGGAGAAGGTGCCCAAGCCGCCGGTGGACGCCACGCTGGAGACCATTCTGAAGAAGCTGCAGGAGAAGAGGGAGGAGGTGAACCGGCCCGAGGACATCAAGGTGAGACTGCCGCCGCGTCACATGACTTAACGGCGCTGTCGGCGTTCAGAGCAAACATGAGGAATTAGCCCGACATTGTTTCTAAAATATGCTGACTCACTTCCTGTTCTCCGATGGCAGGATATGACCCGGGAGCAGATCGGAACAGAGAAGGTCGCCCTTCAGAAAGCTCTGCTCTACTACGAGAGCATCCACGGACGACCAGTAAGTCAAACACAGAAGAGTACACACTGAAGGAACACAAGGGACACTGCAAAGGAGTGTCTAAAAAAAAATAAAAACACTAAATCTGAGGAAAAATGTACGCAAAACAAGTGAAATATCTGTTAATGCAGCAAGTTAATTTCACTTGATGACCTAACATACATTTACAGAGGATGAACATCATATATGACATAAAACACTGACAGTGACTGATAATATTGATAATACTCACACACACTTCATTTACTTAGTCGCGGAAAATTATTAGACCAACAAAAGTCATCAAAAACAATGGAGATATAATCAAGTACTACCTCCTGTGTGTATCATGTGACTAAAATAGAAAAAAATCATGGTCTAAAAGCACTGTTTCTGTCAGTACAATGTTATAGATATCGATGTAAGAACTTATGTGATTTTGATTATTATAAAAAAAAACATGAAGTTAACTCTGAAGTTAAATTACTATGAGCTATTTTTTTTATTATATTTGTCCAAACAAATGTACCTTCAGTTGCACCAGACATTAAAATGAACACGAAATTGAAGAAAACATAGGGTGGTCTAATATTTTTTTCCGCGACTGTATATGCATGTCTTTCATAAGACATTTCTCGTTTCTGCACATGAGAAAAAAACCTTGTTCACCAGTTCCTTATGACCCAGATTGTAATTTAGAAGAGCCTTATTCTGGTTAGTATTGTTTGCTAAATAATGAAAGGAACTCATTGGCTCAGTGTATAAATCAAAGTTTAAATAACAGATAAACCACAATAATTACAAGACAAACATTAGACCTATAAAGAGGCTGACACAGACTTTGTTTGACCTTGGATTGAATCCAATCGCAATAATTGTGCCGTCTAATCCCTGCTTATATTGTCGTATATCTGGAAGTGGAGTTGACCTTACTATCCCCTCCATCCCCCCTTCTTCTTCTTCTTCCTCCTCCTCCTCCTCTTCCTCCTCCATGCTGCATACTCTGGTGTTTAATGACATTCACGCTCTAAAGAACAGGCCGAAGGGTTGTCATGAATACCAGGTCGATGTGGGTTCGCTGTCACTTTGTTTTACGTTAGCGCCGCTGCTAGTTAGTCCGCAGGGAGGCCGGGGAACAACTGAAAGAAAGAACCCAATACCTCGCTAACAAGCCGTCTCTTTTAACATCTTTTTTTTCTCACTTCAGGTCACAAAGAACGAGAGGCAGATCATGAAGCCTTTGTACGACAGATACCGGCTGGTCAAGCAGATCCTGTGCAGAGCCTCCACCATCCCCGTCATCGTAAGTGTTACACAGTTTCTCCACCACCTGCTTCACTCCACAGCTGCCCGGCTTTCCTCCAGCTTCCACCACAGTTGTTAAAGCGTCCACTCGTCTTAGCTGACCGCTGTGGGCGTTATCCACTGGTATGAGTCTTAAGTCCAGCTTTAGGAGCTCAGAGAATCCAGCGGTCATAAAGGAGCTCATAGTTGACGGATTGACCGCAAACCACAGAAAAGAGGAGAGGACGCAGTGATGTAAAAGCATCAAATCACCTTATTGGATTAAAGATAATACTGACAATTAAATGAAATAAACACTATCAGTATTTGTTTTCATAGAACATCTGTAATCCAGTCCTGTGATGAACTGGTGAAATGTCCAGGGTGTACCCCGCCTTCACCCTTAAGTATCTGGGATAGGCTCCATGTGACCCCCGTGACCCCAATGAGGATAAAGCGGGTTAGGAAAATGAATGAATGAATGAATGAATCTGTAATCCATCCATAGATTATAAAATATCTTTATTTTTACCGCACTTTTACTACTGTTTTGTTGTAAAGTGCGAAGTGTAGAAGTCTCTCCAAACCAGAAAATATAGGGCACCAGACAGGAGGAATGTTAAAATTTGACTCAACCTGTCAAATTTATAAAATATTTAAATTAAATTGGAGAGAAAAAACCCAGCTGCACATTTCAGTGCTACAAAAACACATATAAAACACCATGAAATTAAAGAAAAAGGAAATTCTTATTTTAAATCAGTAACTCAGCGTCATCAACATAATCATCAAAACATTTCAAAACACTCTTGCTTTCTGCTTCAGGTGATTAACAGCAAATAAACATCAAAGAAAAAAGAAAACATCCCAAGATCATTTACAGTTGTGGAAAAAAATATTAGACCACTCTATGTTTTCATCAATTTCCTGTTCATTTTAATGCCTGGTACAACTTAAGGTACATTTTTTTGGACAAATACAATGATAACAACAAAAATAGCTCATAGTAGTTTAATTTCAGGGCTGATTTCTATCCATTTTCCTTTTTTTTTTATAATAACCAACATCACTTAAAGCACACTAAATTACATGTTAACATTTATAGACTATGTCTTAAGAAAATTAAGTGTTTTTACCAATTTTCTGCCTGTTATTGAATGTTATGTATATTTGCAAATTCACTGCGATCTGTAACTTGTAATGAACGTGGGAGACTGATAAACTAAAACATAATATTTTTAAAATTGCACTTATTTTTCTTCAGAGATTTCAGATTATTAATGTTATTCCCATTTTATAAAGGATCGTTTATAGATGTAAACATTATTATAATGTAACTTTACTTTTTTCATTGTTATTTTACTGGTTCGGTCCACTTCAGATCATATTGGGCTGAATGTGGCCCCTGAACTCAAATGAGTTGGAGACCCCTGACATAAGTTCTTCCATCAATATCTATGGCATTGTCCTGACAAAACAGTGCTTTTAAACATTTTTAAATTTTTTTTTTCCTGTCGTTTTAGTCACATGATACACACAGGAGTTAGTACTGGATTCCATAACTAATGTTTTTGATGACTTTTGATGGTCTAATAATTTTTCCATGACTGTAGGATTTAAAAGAAAGTGAAGCAGAACTGTAGCATCAAATGAAATCTGGATCTGAACTCTAAAAAAAAATCAGTTAATCTCAGTTTATGTATTAAAACTATGTAGTTCCTTTCACATCATAATATTTTACTCAGTTGTTTAATAAACATTTTATTACATAAGACGTGCATTATAGATTCGCAGTACATGCATTATTATATAAAGCACTTCCTCTAATCCCCATCATGTAAATTGGAAGCTCTGCTACATAACTCTAATACAATAGTGCAACATTATAATTATCGTTCAAAGGTCAGTCTTCTGTCTATTGTGTCACTTTTAACCCTTTGACATCCAGGTGACTCATTTATGAATCAGAGTTGCGCTTGAACCATGTTTGACCTGATTTCAGACACAGTGTAAACACGGAAACCAGAGGACGGCTCTTTTCAAACGGTTTTAGATAGATTCAACCACTGAAAGGGTGTTTGTTAAAAGGTTAAAAGATTCTACAGTTAAACATACACTGCCCGGTCAAAACAAGAAGTCGCACGTGCAATATTTGACTGCACCACCTTTGGTTTTGTTTCCAGGAGACATTCACTGGGACGTGTTTTTGCCTCATAATGCTGATGTAGTGTCATAATAATGTTCATTATATTCGTTTCATTCATAATTGCATTAATTTCTGATTACTGATGAAGGAGAATTAGACCGCTGCATCAAGTCTACATCACATCCCACATTAGAGTCTGGACTTTATGGAGGCTAATCCATGTGTGAAAATGATGTCTCAATAGGCCCTTTCACAACCGTAGGAACTTTTTGTAGTTCCTTTAACCTTTTCAGGAACTAAGCCCTTTTTTGACCATTTGGACAGCATAGGAACTAGGAACCATGGACCATAGTTCCTAGAACCATTTTAGCTCCTCCTCTCAGGCAGAGTCTTTGATGGTTCCATAGGAACTATATGACACAGGTGTTTGGTAACTGGTAGAACTCGGGCCACGCCCATTTCTGCTTATTTCTGCTTCTTGCAGCGCTGCAATTTTTGTTGTCATTTCTCAATATTAAGAACGGAGAGTACGGTCTGGGAAAGAACGATCCCAGAGAATGGACCAGGAGCCCTGTGAGACAGGCTCCACCATGATCCAAAGTCCGAGGGGCTGTGCCGGTCAGCCGGCTCAGGTGGGAGCCCCACTGGTCAGCGGAGCTCACAGGACACAGCCCCTTGGACCTCAAATCCAGTTCAGAGTATTTACTAGTATTCCATATACCATACTAGTATTTACATGTCATTTATACATGTTGTACATTTTTCTAAACTGTAATCCAGTTGTTTTAATCCCGTATCATGACAATCCAGTCGTATTTGTCTCTATTCTGCCTCCTGCTTATGTTCTAACATTATATCACATCATCTCGTTACGGTCATCTAATCAAAAAAAACCCAAAACAATTAGCATTTGGGAAATTATTGGTCCCTTACTGCCTGTACGAATGCAAAATGAAAAAGCGCCTATTCTCCCCGAACCATTCTTTCACAAGCCCGATGATCCTGGCATTGTCCAGTCTTTTTGAAGACAATGTTGCATGTGCAACGTTGTTTTTTTTTAAATTTTGTTTGGTTTTTGTCTGGGCAGTGTATTTGTTTTGTCTGTGGAGAAAAATGTGGTAAAGATCTCAACTCTGGAACAGTGGTGTTTTTCTGGTGACTCTGCTGCAGACCCCATCCTCAGCGTCTCGGTGTCGGTCATAACTCCTCCTTCTTAATCACAGGGCTCTCCCTCCAGCAAACGCCGAGGCCCCCTCCTTCAGCCCATTATCGAGGGCGAAACCGCACTCTTCTTCGATGATATAAAGGTGAAGAGCCGCTGCTGCCGCTGCTGCTGCTTCAATAATCAGTCTCCAGCTGCCCTCCAAATCCCACCCCCTCCATTTACTACCACGTACCCCCTCTATTAAACCTAATCACTGCCTGTTGATCGGCCTGTTTCCTGCCCAGAGCATCTGTAGGGGGATCCAATCAGTAGCTGCTGGACGGGATGTTTGTAGCTCTGTGTGATTTTGATCCAAACATGTGCTGTGTGAGATTTTATCAGTGCATCATTAGTAAGTCTAGTTGTACTAAGTTAAACAGGTTGAACAAACTGACAGTTTCTGACCAGATCTAAAGGACGAAATCTGTAAACGGTGATGAAATGTAGGAGCATTTTGACTTTAATTACTGTTTTATAATAATGTGGATAATTTGGTTAAACTGTCAGCTTGTTACCGACAATTAGCAGTGGTGAATCGAAGAATATTCACTTGATTTTTCCATTTTATGAAACTTTATAGTTCTACTCCACTACATTTTCTCAGAGGAAAATATTGTACTTTTTACTCCATCTTTAGGTTGTTTTCAGTTCCTTCTATTCCTTTCCAACCACACAGAGTCACGGAAGAAATTATTAAACCATCAAAAGTCATCAAAAACAATGGTTATGCAATCAAGTACTAACTCTTGAGCGTGTCATGTGACTAAAACAGGCAGAAAAGAAAACAAAATGCCTGAAAGCACTGTTTTTGTTAATATAATGCCATAAATTGACATGATGTAAGAACTTATATGATTTTGATTATTATCAAGAAAACCATGAAAAATGGATAGATATCAGCTCTGAAATTAAACTGCTATGAGCTATTTTTGTTGTTATCATTATATTTGTCCAAATAAATGACCTTTAGTTGTACCAGGCATTAAAATAAACAAGAAATTGAAGAAAACATAAGGTGGTCTAATCATTTTTCCTGCGACTGTACATGGATGGGATCTTTTTATTAAGGTTTTAATTATATTATTGCATTATTAATAAAGACACTGGCACAAACAACTGATAAATTAAAAACAAGTTAAAAGATAAAACTTTTGTTTAGACAACATGTTGACCTCTGGTTTATTTGTATCAATAAATACCCCTATACGACTTTTCCACTCAAACACACATTATATTGTTCCTATCATTTGATATAAATATAGATATGAATTTTCCATGTGGCGGTTCTGCTGAGAATACACGAAAATGGCGAGACGTTTTTCAAAGTGCATATTGAAGCGTTGCATTACCAGTTTTTGATTGATACTTTCATATTGTGGCTCTATTGACTGATGCACTACATGTACATACTCCAGCCTTCTGATTTCCCTGCTGGCCTGAGATGTTTAGAAATGAATCAGACCAAGCAGAGGGAAGGTCTAGTCTGGGAAACAGCCTAAAGAGCTGAGCACAAGTCAAATAAACACTGTCTGTCTCAGCATTTTGTAACCTAGACCAGGACAGGCTGGTGCCATGCAGGTTTCTATTGGAACATTTTTCATTTCCATGGCATTGTTTGAAAGGCAGAGAACAAGTATTTTTGTTTAGTTTAGTTTATTACTTTTTTTTTTTAGCTTATTCACTCTATGTACAATACTACTTACATATACATGTACAATAGTCAGTACTGTTCATATACATCTCATTATGTGTACACAGATATGCATGGAAAGTTTGCTGTAAACACCATCGTACATAGAATTTACATGAGCAAGGGTGCATAGAGAAGTATACGTAGAGAATATGGGTGTAGAATTATATATAGAAAAATATACATAGAAAATATTCATATAGAAATATACATAAAGAATATGCATATAGGATCATACATAGAGAATATGCATATAGAATCATACATAGAGAATATGCATATAGAAATATACATAGAGAAATATACATGGAGAATATGCATATGGAAAATTATATAGAGAAATATACATAGAGAATAGGCACATAGGAATATACATAGACAAGTATACATGAAGGATATGCATATAGAATTATACATAAAGAAATATACATGGAGAATATGCATATAAAAAATACATCGAGAAATATACATGGACAATATGCATACAGGAATATACATAGAGAATATACATTAAGAAATATTCATAGAGGAGTGTTCATAGCAAAATACACATATATTGATTTTAAGAAAGACATGCTGATAAAGAGGTTGACACACTGCTACCACTAATAAAAAAATATTACATTTTCCATTTTTAAAATGTATAAAGAGCGTGAACTTTTACATATTATTGACCGCGGTAGCCATTAAATGTGTTTATCCTAGTGCATTTCCCATCAGTGTTCATGTGTCTATAATAGAATAATTGTCATTTAAGCACTGAGACAGACAATATGCATTCATAAGCACATTGTCATATTAATGCAAACCCCCCATTTCTTTGCCAGTATTCACATTCATCCATACACTCTCATTAAATCAGCCTCTCATTGTCTCAGCCTGTTCCTCCGTCTCTGTTTCAGCGCTCGCTGCCACAGCCATTGTACATATTGATGCTATTTTCTGGTGTTTATGAAATGTTCAGATGTAGACACTTTGAATTAGGAGCCTGGGTGGCTTTAGCGCACACTTTAACTGGAATGAAAGTAAATATACCTTTGATTACAGACGGAACACTGTGCATTTTAATGAAGCAGTGACGGTAACATTTCTAAATATGAGACGTTTGTGTACGCTCACCTGCAGAAAAAGGAATTAAATCCATTACACAGGTAATTATTGGAGAGTTTTACTTGTGGTAAAGGTCATGCAGTGTTTTGTGCATTTGTGATACGAGGTTACAGGGAAATCTGAAAATTTTATATCACATTATTGTCACCAAAAGGATCATGGTTATCATTATAATGGCAGTATTGTTGAAATGTGCTCAAAATTTCCTCAAAGTACTTATACTAAACACAGTGAAATTAATTGAACAAGTTTTATTTAGAGAAAAAAACAAACAAACCCATACACAGGAAATTTGCCTGAGTAAATGTGACTCTACTCAGATTACATCTCTCTAAAAAGAGTAAAAATTACTCTGTAAGTAGAAATCTCCAAAGTCAAAATAGAGCCAAATTTACTCTTTTGGAGGAAAATACTCTTGATTCTGGAAAAAAAAGAAAAAAAGAATGTAAATGAATGTAAGAACAATACAACAACATGGAAACAAATCCATAGTACAAGTATTTAAGTATTACTGTGAGTTTTCGAAGTGCGGTAATCGATTACAGTTTTCATGAAAAGGTAATACTAACTGTCGGGAATTTTACTGTGGGTTATCGTTACACCGGTAATTGTTACATCCCTACAAGTAAAAAAAACATCAGGGTTCAGTCCACATAATCAGCCATGTTACAAAGATGTCCTTGAAATAACTAAAAACACTGATTATTTACCCTTTCATTTGCAAAAAACCCCTTTAAATCAGGTTCTATTTAATGTCATAATATTGGGACTCGAGTGTCATTTGTTAAAAATACACAACAAAACTAATTAACAAATACAACTTAAAGCAATTCTTACACATAGAAGAGATGGTAAACTCAATACTGTTGGACAAGCTGGGTTTTTATGGACAAAATACGCAAAAAAAAATGGATTAAAAGTAGTAAAAACTGGGGTGAATGTTATATTATTAGTATTTAGTTTCATAATGTGCCTGACTTGACTCGGCGCATGTAAGGATGTAATGATTACCAGTATAACGATAAACCACAGTAAAATTCCTGACGGTTAGTTTTATCGATTCAATTCTAATTATCATGAAAACCGTGATTGATTACAGCACTTTGAAAACTCACGGTAATACTTAAATACTTGTACGATGGATTTGTTTCCATGCGGTATTGTTCTAACTTTAACGTCACTTTGTTTAATGTTGGTGTATACACATTTGATTTCTATTAAAGTAAATATACTGACATTTTTACATTTTAAGCTCAGGTGAACAATGTTTCTGCAAACAAAGTACATTGTGTGTGTTATTTTACGCAGGAAATTTACAAAATTTACTGTTTTTTTGAGGAAAATAATCTTGATTTTGGAAAAAAAAATGCCATTAATTTTTCCTGTGTATCAATGTAATTAATATATCATATAACTATATCACCAAAAAAGCAGGTTTTAATGAATCTGTGACTTAGAAAACCTGAATGAAAGTGAATATTGTACAAATATTCTAATTTCTTTCATTTTATATATATTTTATAATTATTATTTTGGCTGATACAGACATAAATATATGATGTAATAATATATAAATACAGATTTTTTGTGGTATTGTGCTAAATGGGTGGGATTAAATAAGTGTTTACTTCCCCCACTCCTTTAAAGATGTGTAAATAACGCTAAA
>JAPTGZ010000001.1:2179102-2190983 GCA_029814645.1 Fowleria isostigma | reverse complement strand
CTCTTATAAGCTATTTTTGTTGTTATCATTATATTTGTCCAAACAAATGTACCTTTAGTTGTACCAGGCATTAAAATTAGCAAAAATTTTCATAAAACATAGGGTGGTCTAATAATTTTTTTTCCGTGACTGAATACTACAGTTCTACTACAGAGGTTTTAACATAATTATGAACCAAGGAAAAAGTGTCTGATACCTTGACCCAAGACAAAAACACGATGATGGCAGCCACAGTGTTAAACTGGACCTGCAGGTTAGCCAGAGACTCAAAGCTGGGGTGGGCCGTGTGGTTCTCCAACAGGTCTTTGAGGCGGTTTCCAACCATGGCTGTCCTGGTGATGTTCATGATAATAGCAACGGCACTCAACTACAAACAAAGAGCATAAACACCACTCAGTGAATGACAATACTGATGTAGTTCTTGAGACCAGTCTTGGTCTCGAGACCAATTTTTTGTTGTAGACTCCATTCATTTAGTCTGTATCTTCGGTTATAGTGGTATAGATGGGATTTGTACAAAAACTGCATCATTACAGAATAGTATCATTATTTATTACACACCCTCTTGAAGACCAAAGAACATAATAGAAACGATTACATAAATTTGATTTAACTAGTCATAGGCCTGGGTGATGTATCGACTTTATTGATTAATTTGAGTCTTTTGCTGCAGACGATTAAAAAAATTAAAAATTTGAGTTTTTTTCCTCTTGCTATGGCACACCTTTTGCCCCCCAGAGCTTCCATTGAATTTCCCCTCCTCCTTGTTTCCTTAACAGAGGTGTACACACAACAGCAATATCATAGCTACCGCTAACAAGAGCGACAAATTTGTTCCCAAGAAAGGAATAGTACTGTCAGTGGTTTGGAACTGGTTTGGGTTTGCAGCGACGGACGTGGAACAAGTGACTGCACGCTGCAAAGTTTGTCTAAAGCCCATTGGACCAAAAGGATGGAGCACAACAAACTTATTTCAGCATCTTAAACAAGAGACATCCACCTAAGTCGGAGAAATATCACTCATTACGAGGGGAACAAGACTACTACAACCAACAAAGGGTTAAAAAGACCACTACAACCAACAAAGGGTTAAAAAGACTGCTACAACCAACAAACTAGCATTAAAAGACCACTACAACCAACAAAGGGTTAAAAAGACTGCTACAACCAACAAAGGGTTAAAAAGACCGCTACAGCCAACAAACTAGTGTTAAAAAGACCGCTACAACCAACAAACTGGTGTTAAAAAGACCGCTACAACCAACAAATTGGTGTTAAAAAGACCGCTACAACCAACAAACTGGTGTTACTGTGGTGGAATCCTTTATCCAAGGCACCATGAAAGGGGCACCATGGAGAGCGATCACTGAGGCCATCGCTTTACACATCCCTAAAGATATGGTACCCAGACACACCTGCAGACCTGAATTCTGATGAGGGGGGTGTGTGTGTGTGTGTGTGTGTGTGTGAATGAATCGCAACATGACGGGGTCCATAAAATACAACCATAAAAAAAAGATGACATGAATACAGCGGGGGGACATAAGAGCAGGGGGAGTTCTCTCGTACTTATTGTTTTCTTTAAAATGTAGGGAAAAAAAATCCGAAATTGAAGTTTTTGTGAAAAAATCTGATAATTTATTTTTAGGCCCTATCACCCAGCCTTAATTAATCATGACACTTGTGTTTTGCTCTACAGTTGATATGAGTAATCATGTCACGCCGGTTCTAGCTCCGGTCTGTTTTCGGTTTTGGTCTTGGTCTCGCCTTAGTGTGTCATGGTCTTGCCTTGTCTTGATACCCTCCGGTCTCAGCAGTGTCTCGGTCTCGGCCCGCCGGTCTCGACTACAGCACTAGATGACAGTACATGCTTTAGAAGCCTTTCAGCCGGATCGATACTCACCACAACAATGAGGACATCGAGGCAGTTCCACAGACTCTTGAAGTAATGCAGCCGGTGGATGCGGATCTCCAGCACCTCCTCCACCACGTAGTAGAGGATGAACAGGCAGAACGCCACCTCACACACTCCCACAAAGTAGTCCCAGCTGGACATGTATCGAATCAGGCGGACGGTCTGGAACTGCCAGGAGGTCACTACTCCACCGGTAGCAGGAAACTCTACCAACAACCTGAGGAAAGCATCGAAATCATTCTTAATGTTCGGACCTTTAGCGTTCGGTGCTATGAAAAATGCACTTAATCATTTAATTTACCGAACTATGAATTCAATTAAACTGCATTCTCATTTACTTACTAGCTTGTTTTATTTTTTGTTGTATATGTTATATACAGGGTTCCTACAGGTTTCAACCAGTTAAATTTAAGACATTTTAAAACCTTTTTAAAACTATTTAGAACAGAATTTAATGCCTATTTCATGGCCATACTGGGAAGAATTTGTGACTCCTAGAACTTAGAAAAATGTATTTATTTACTCCCACACTTTGATTCTCACCGTTCTGAGTCATTTCTCATGGAAACACGTCTTTCTGAAGTTGTGATGTCAAACACAGTCATGCCCTTCAGTGGACATCTTTATAAATATTGTGAATCAGTTACATCATATGAAGCAGATCAGTTATAATCTAAGGTTACATAAGGATGTGGGGGACGGACATTGGAAAAAGTCGACCCTTTTCTTAGCTCTGTAACTTCAAAAATGCTACCTGCTTAAACCTCTCAGCAGGTGTAACGTATATCCAGACCCATTTACACTGTTTGTGAGTGCATATTTATTTATCTTTTCCAATGTAAGGTGTGACTCCCTGATCCTGTTGTTTTGTGTTATATATGTTTAAATTTGTCTGTAATAAAAATAAGAAAAATGAAGTAAAAAAAAACCAAACAAAACGTCCTCCACCTCATCCATGACAGTAACATCTTAAGACATTGTAGATGGAAAACAGTTACTGGTTCTTACTTCTTCTACTCAGTTTGTTAGAGCTCCATGTAACAGAGCCTATGCTGCCACCTCCTGAAGAAACACAGGACTCACACTTCCTTCTCTGTCTTCTCTGGGACTTTTGACACACTTGCTTCAAATTTGCTCAAGTAGTTCTTATAATCTAAACGTTCACTGACATTAAAGTCTGAAACTGAAACTTGTGTTTATGATGATTTGCTGCAAACCTTTATTATCTCATACATCAGGGGTCTCAAACTCAATTTAGTTCAGGGGCCACATTCAGCCCAATATAATCTGAAATGGGTCAAACCAGTAAAATAACAGTGAAAAAAGTAAAATTATATTACAATGTTTACATCTGCAAACTATCCTTTAAAAACGTGAATAACATGAACAACTTGAAATCCCTTAAGAAAATTAAGTGCAATTTTAACAATATTGTGTCTCAGTTTATCATTTACACATGTTTATTACAACTTACAGATCACAGTTGATCTACAAAGACATAAAATATTTAATAACAGGCAGAATATTGATAAAAATGCACTTATTTTTCTTAAGACATTTACATTTTTTGTGAAAGGATAGTTTATAAATGTCAACATATTCATGTAATTTTAGTTTTTTGCACTAAAACAAAGATAATAAAAACGTGTTTGTTATTGTTTATAGGAAATTATGATAGTATTGTACCGGTCTGACCCAGTTTAGATCATACTGGTCTGTATGTCCTTGATTGTTAACATCTTCAGTGTCATTTTTGCATTTCATAAATTCATCCCACAGGTCGGATTGGCCCCTTTGGTGGGCCGGATTTGGTCCCCGGGCCGTTTTTTTTGAGACCCCTGTCATACATGGATGTGCTGTGACCGATGACTCCTACCTGGCGATGCAGAAGAGGTTGATGTTTCCGTTGTAGACAGAGAAGTCGAGGAAAACCGCCCTGGTGCCTCTGTCCAGCCACAGGTGGTCTTTGAGAAACTGCAGCTGGATCGCTGACTCCTCTTTTGTGCGAGACAAGTCCTGGTAGTATCCTCCTCCTCCGTACGTTGATACCTGACCCCAATGACTGCTGCTGTTCATCTCACTTTCTGATGTGTAGACCCACCTGATAGACACAAAGAAAACAAAAGACTTAGGGACAGATTTACTAAGATCCCATTCTGCTTGTAGTAATGTGCGTGCGCCCTCTAGAATTTTGCGTGAGGGGTTGGACCGCGGTTTGTGGGTGATTTATCAAGATTTCCTGTGCAAGTGACCACAGGTGCAAACATGTTAGAGACCACCCTATTTAGATGAGGATTTTGTGTGCGTTTTCATGAACAGTGCTTTGCAATGGAGACAGTATACTGGAAACACATGCTAATGGTAACAGTCCGCTACGATGATCCAGACGCAAGAAAATATAAAGTTGCCAGGAGTTTTGACAGACAGATAGTTGCGTTACGTTGTGGTTCTTATGGTGTAAGGATATAAAGTTTTGCACATGTTTTAATACATGCAAACCTTTAGTAAATCTGGCCCTTAGACACAAACATTATCTTATCCATGAATATACAACACTGAAATTACACTATACACAACTTTATGTCTTTCACTTCCTTTAATTTCATTCTTCTCTTCAATCTTCTACTTTGACTAATTTGAAGGATCTGAACCACTTCTTTTCTTTCCGCTGTTGAGGGGGGGTACTTACGCGGTTCCATTCTTGGGGCCAAACGGGTCGGTGTCCTCATTACTCGGGGTGTACATGTTGAAGCAGTCCTGAACCTCAACTCGAAGATCTTCGTGGACCGAGCAGGACTCATTGCGGACTTTGACCTGTCGAAGTCGCGGAACACCGAGGAGCAGGTTCTCATAGTAGATGAGGCTCTGGTTTTCTTGCAGGCTCTTGTTGTTGTACCACACCTCCCAGTACATGCCATTCAGGAAAGGCCCTTCTGTGAACTACAAATTCAGGAGTTATAGCCGACCTCTGTGCTTTCTTATTAGTGAAAATGAGGAAACACAAATATCTATTATAATTGTTATTTTTTGTTATTCCCCATGTGCTTGCATGTAATCCAAGGCACAGGGGACTATTGTTTGTCAAACTGACTTATGACTGCAGCAAAAAATGTTGGAAATAGTCCAAAACATATTGTTACAAAAATGTGCAGCCTGGTCTCAAAACATGTGCTATTATCTGAATTGATATTCTGATGCACCAATTTCATTAAAATTGAAAAAAAAAATAAATAAAAAATTTGTTCATCTGAAATGAATAGGGCCATTTTCAAGTGTCTACCATTCCCATACAATTGATGATAAAATTATTCTGAAATACAACAAATGTGCGACCTGGCCCAAAGATTAATTTAGATGTGTACAGCATCAGCATTCTCAATGTAACAAAAAAAATCAACAACAAAAACATATCTATCATCTCAACTTAATATTTCTGAATGATTTTATACTTAAGGCATTTTTTAAACTTTGTCAGAAAAGTCAACTTAAATTCATCAAGTTCAATTTCACACCCACGACCCAAATCCATCTAAAATTCACATTTGTCCTCACTTAAGTCCATTCGAAAATACAAAGATCCCCTGAATTAGAATTGCTCACACTTAATTAAAAAAAAAATAAATCTTGAATGGTATTTGGGACAATATTATTATTTTTTTTTATAAATCATCTCTAATTAGGACGGCTGTGGCTCAGTTGGTAGAGCAGGTCATCCAATGATCAAAGGGTCAGCGGTTTGAATCCCACCTCCAAAGTGTCCTTGGGCAAGACACTGAACCCTGAATTGCTCCCATTAGGGCCCAGTAGCACCTTGTATAGTGTGTGAGTGAATGGGTGAATGTGAGGTGTTGTAAAGCTTAGGTACCATAAAAGTGTGGAAAAGCACTATATTAAGTACCTACCATTTACCATTTTTAATATTACAGATTTTTCGTCTGCATATTTCTTCATAATTTTCTCTCAGGGTTCCTACACATCAATCTAATAACTCTGTGACATGTCAGTAAGTAGATGTGGATCATGTAAATAAATTATGGAATTAATGGTTTGTTTTCATTATTCTGAATATGTATGACATCATGTCACCAAATCATTTCCAGAAGATTATATGTAGGTGATGTAGCTCACACAAATAAATAAAGACCAAACCCAGATAAATTCAACGCATGGATTTTTTATTTTAAGTTACACATGAATAGTTGAACTACTGAACTGTCTTCATCTGTCAAACCCCTGGAGTTACACAAGGGATGGGACTCACTGGTATTCTACAACATCAAATAAACATTTAAATATGGTTTAACAAGTAACAAATTATAAATTAAAATAAAGAACTAGAAAAGGCTTTGCTTCACTGGTTATCAAATGCTTCAACATAAAAAAAAATACTTATAGATACTGATTTATAAATGACTGTAAAGTAAAACAAACAACACATTAAAAAAAAGGTTTTTTGAGACTGGGCTGGGGATTCAACCGTCAACCTGCCCAAATGTTTTCTGGGATGCGAAGTCTACTGTATGTGCTCACGCAAACATTTTAGCTGCACTAGCAAGCACCTTAAAATAACAGATCAATCCTTTTTTTTTTTTTTAAGCTATTCATGTTTTAGAAAATAAAGCAGTGGTAACAGTTTTGGAAACATGCATATTTTTCCATAAATTTGTTTCCATTTTCCATACTTTTCCAGACCTGGAAATTTATAATATCAAATCCCATACTTTTCCATACTTGCGTAGGAACCCTGTTCTCTTTATATACTCTTTGAAACTGTTGTAGGGTTGTGTTACTTTTTGTCTCACTGTCCAATTTATTCCACAGTTTCACCCCCGCTGTTTGAAAGAACTACCAATGAAACTTCACGACAGGTATCCTTTAATTGCATAACTGCTTTTCCTGACACTGCATTTCACCCCAAAATGAAGCTCAGCATATTTTACCTTCCAGAAATCCTCCATGGTCGACAGGCTCCTAAAAGTGAACGGGTCTCCAACAGACAGCGGTGTGTCCAGGAAAAGCTGAGACATGACTTTGGTGTAGTAGTACATATTGGCGCTCACCATCCCATAGGTCACTGCAGAGGAATTCACAAAGTCAGGAGCATGAAACTAATGTTTTAATAAGCACCCATTAAAGCCCTTTGGAAATGCACTGGCAAACAGGGACACTTCTTTACACAGTGAATGCCTTACTGAAGTATACATCTCAGTATTTTCAAGGCATTCAATAGAAACTGGCTCTGGAAATGACTTTTAATAGTCAAGCTCTGCCTGGCAAAACATACCCTAATTGAGTGTGCCAGGAAATGATTTCCTGATCCACCCTAAACCACATTTTGGCATTTTTCTTTGCAGCAAAAAGAGAGTAGAAAATCTTTTGCCATAGTGTTCTCTTTCACACACACACTTCCATCAAGGCAAACTGTCATCCGAACATGTCGTTCCAAAGCGTCGATTTTCAGCCTCTGGAACCAGTGAGCATGAACTGTGACTGAAATGAAACATTTTCAACTTCTAGAAAGGTGCAGGATATGCCTTTCATGGGCATATCCACAACAAAAGACATTTACTGTCACTTTTAATAGTCAAGTCTACTTTTATTATTCATTTTATCTATTTATTTGCTTTATTTGACAGTGTTTAGGTTCCATTTTACATGCTCTTTTATTGTGTTTTTAATCATGCTAGTGCTTATGCTTCATGTGTGTATTTAAGTTTTATATATTGTTTGTCTATTTAAATGTTAACTGTGCAACTTTAGCTACTGCACCTTTTTTTTCAATGTGGTTTTCTCCTGCAAATGGCAATAAACTGAACTGAGTCTCAGTATGGCTTTTAATGTGGTTTCTTTGTGAATATACAAAAAAATAGAATATAAATATATATTTTCAGCATGTCTTTAAAACTACTACTATTGCTAGGGCTGGCCATGTGCAAAACAAAATCACCTTGTAATAGCTGTAACAGATACTGCCCTTGTCTTCGCATATTTTGATTGATTGATTGATTGATTGATTGATTGATTGATTGATTGATTGATTGATTGATTGATTGATTGATTGATTGATCAATCGATCGATCGATCCCCGAATGGGGAAATTTGGTAGGAATTTTGGTAGGACTTTGAGCATTTCATTATTATTTTTTTTTTATTTCTAGCAAGTGAGTAAACAACACAAATGACCTGCATACAACAGTATCTGATAATGCAAAAACATTTAACAGAATAGTAAGTTCAATAAATCAAATTAATTCATTTCTGCTTGAAAAGGAAAACAGTGAGAAGAAAAAAAACTTACTTAATCCCACTGCCATTTCTGATCAATAACAATGAAATTTCAATACTTTCTACTATCTATAAACTTCAAAATAGGACAATGAACAAATAGGCATAAAGAGATTATAATAACTCATTTGGCAGTATTTACATTATATAACCAAAATATGTGTGGCAAAAATAGGAACAATGTCCAGAATGTCCTAAACAGAATATTGATGTAACATAAATATAAGACACTTTTTAATTATAATGATGTACATCGTATTATGCTATAGGCATCTAAACTTATGTTTCATAATAGAAAACAGTTTAGAAATTAAAGGAGAACACAGAGTTTTACCCAAAAAAAAGGAGAGTTACTTGGTGTTCTTCAGGCACACTCCATAAAAATTTACCTGGAGTCGACTTGAGAGCACCCATTAATTTTCTTTTTTGACATAAAGTTTTCATTCATTCATTCATTTTCCATACTCGCTTTATCCTCATTAGGGTCACGGGGACACATATTTTTTCAAAATGTATCACCTCCAAGTAGCTTTGGATTGGGTTAATATTAAAGAGTAGATAAAGAAATCACAGAGATAAAACTGCGAGTATTTCATGCACTTAAACTAAAATCCAGACCTTGGAAACACAACATCAAAATTCAAGCATTTTCAAGGGTTTCAAGCACCTGTACAAAACCTGAATAATATTCTGATGAAAAATTCAGACATACAGTGTTTCATTCTTTATCTGAAGCTGCATTTACAATGTGTGTTCTTGTGTCCAATTTAAAAGATTTTAGATTTTTAAATGTCTTTTAAGTTACTTACAGATACAAAGAGTGATGAGAAAAGCAACATATGTGAGCATCTCCCGTAGGACGTTCCTGAGGTACCGCTCTCGACTGCTGTCACTGTCCTCCATGAGCTCTGTGCCCCACAAAACTGCAGAAAAACAGATCAGCTTCATCAACATGTTGGACATTCGGTTACATAACAGTTGTTCTCCCCCTTGTTCCGGTGTGTTTTGTCTGTCTGGTATGAAGCAGTGACATTTAACTTTTGGAACAGGGATTCAAACTCATTTTAGTTCTACATGCAGCCTAATTTGATCTCAAATAAAACAACAGCATAATGGCCTAGAAATAATGACAACTCCAAATCAGTCTCCGTTTTAGTGCAATAAAAATTTAATTACATTATGAAATTGGAAACTAGAAACACTAGGAAATGTGAATCACCACGAACAACCTGAAATTTCTAAGGAAAAAGAAGTAAACTTTGACAATATTACACTTCAGCGTACATTACAACTTACAGAGATCACAGTAGATCTGCAAAAGCACAAAACATTTAGTAACAGACATCCAGAACTGAAAAATGTAGTATTTAACTTTATGCTTATAATTGAAGCTGGTTGAAGGCTGTAACTTGCTAGTCTCTAGTCAAGTCTAGGTAGTGGGCTAGTGCTCGCTAACTGTACCTAAAGCTGCACAATATATCAGTTGAGCATCATCATCACAATCTACGTGTGCGCAATAGTCACACCACAGGTCCTGCAATGTAGGAGGCAAATGATGACGTGTTTTCATCAAATTTCAACGGTACCTGACACACACTGTGCACCGCGATCCACCAATCACAATAGTTCTTAATCAATTTGGAGTAAGTTGCTGGTAACAACATTGAAAAATGAGCAATGAACACAGAAAAAAAAACACCAAAAATGAAAAGACTTGGTGCCAAAAAGAAAAGCACTGTCAGTTATCTGGAGTTATTTTTTCCTACAATAAGGATGATACTGAGACACATGAACTGTGTCGATGGTGCCTTGCAATTGTGACCACAAAGAGAAGTAACACAACTAATTTATTTGACCATTTATGTCGACACCACACAGCTAGACTTGTGTGCAGCCTGTATTGCTTTAGGTTAAATACCGATCTTTGAAAATTGAGTCTTTTGTGTTTAGGAATCACTTAGTTATTAAAATAATCCACAAATTATTTTCATTATCATTAGTTGTAGCCCTTTTCTGAACGTATCCTCAGTGATACCTTTGACAGGTGATGTTTTCTGTGTAATTTTTGCACTTTAAAGTTTCACTGCATGGACCGGATTAGACCCTTTGGAGGGCCGGTTTTTGCCCGCGGACCGTATGTTTGACACCCCTGTTTTCCAAAATTCTCTAAGTTGTTGTAGTGTTGTAAATAGCGCGTATAAATTCATAAATCCATATATAATAGCCTTACCTCTGATTTTGTGGAGGATGTGCTTCAGACAGCTGCGGTGCTGGTGTCGGTCCTGCTGCTGGGCATCCACAGGGGGGGTCGGGTACACTCCTCCTCGGGGGATGTGGGTGCTGCTGCCCCCGGCCGTGTAGCTGCCCAGGCCGCTGCTGCAGCTGCTGCTGGAGGCCGTGGACACTGACCTCCTCCCGGGACTCGCCGGAGGCCAGTCCGCCTCCATGATCTCATCCTCGGGTTCGAACCCCGGGTTATCCCGACTCCAGGCCTGTCTGGACGGAGGGGACGGGGTGCCGATGACTCCTCCGAGCCCCAGGTCCTGGTGCTGGATGTTCTCCATCTCTATGCCCTCGCTGGAGTCCAGTCTGTTCGGACCCCGGCCCGCCTGGTTCTGCGGGACCTGCTGCGGTCTGACCCGGGACGAACTCATGGTCTAACGGGGGTTTATGGAACTACCGCGGGGTTTCTGCCTCAGTCAAAAAAATAAAACCGTTACAAACCTCGATAAATGTGACAAGGCTGGAGCATTTCGACCGTTTCAGCTCCGAGTTAACTTTTACGACACTTTTAACGAAACCCTACAACTTTTACCGTTAGTCAAATAGATAACTATACGCTCTAGTGTTATTAAAACGCTACACAATTTAAACAGTGTTTTCCTGCTTTTCACAGCCAACGTCAGTAGTTTTCACTCTTACCAAACTTTCCTAGAGAAAAAAACAAAACAAAAAACAAGCAATTTTGGAATTCAGTGCCAAAAACTGTCTCCGTTTATCTCTTCGAAGTGTTAAAAATGTCAAACTAAAAGCTATTTGCATGCTATCGGCAGATGCGAAGAAAAGCCGTGTTTACGTTGAAGAAGAGAGATACTTTTCTTGTAGCCGGACAGCCATCTTGTTCTTGAACTGTTCCCCCAAAAAACTCCAATTCTCATTTGTTCGGGACTCAGGTTACATTAGAAGTCATGGCGTCTCGGTTAAGGATGAGAGAGGATGGCGCTGCAGAAGCACCCAGGTTCAGCCACGCCCATTACATCAGCCCCGCCCATTAAACCAGGTTCAGCCCCTCCCTCCGGTTCAGTCACGCCCATTGATAGACCTTCAGACAGGCAGCATGCTTTTCAAGTCCATGGGATATTCAGTGTTTCTCAAATGGGGGGTTCGGACCCACGTACACCAGGGTACTTGGAAGAAGCCCAGGGGGTACTTAACATTTTTGGGGGGAAAACACATTAAATAAGTCATCATGTACTTAATATAAAATTAATAATGACAATTAATGCTGAAATATAAACCATAATGAAAACATTCATATAGTAAAACGGACACTCCTGACCTTATTTCATCTCAACATTTTTATAAAATAAATAAATAAAAAAAAAGGGCGGCACGGTGGTGTAGTGGTTAGCGCTCATGCCTCACAGCAAGAAGGTCCCTAGTTCGATCCCCGCACCGTGC
>JAPTGZ010000001.1:2168555-2179002 GCA_029814645.1 Fowleria isostigma | reverse complement strand
GGCTCCATGCGACCCCCGTGACCCTAATGAGGATTAAGCGGGTTAGGAAAATGAATGAATGAATGAATGAATGAATGAAATAAATAAAAAAATAACAGTTTTTTATGTTTGTTATGATCATGTCTTTAAAAAATTCCATAATTATTAAATTACAGATTGACTGATTGTTTTATTTTCGAGCGTGTGCACTCCATGTACAATCCTGAATATATACATTTCATTATATGTACACAGATTTACAGAGAATTTATAGAGAAATCTACTTTTTTTTTTTTTTTTAATTAAATGAAAAAAATGGTTGTGCTCTCAGCAGACTTCAAATTTAATCTTGGAGGAGACCACTCAGAATATAATGATGATGAAGAACAATCATACTACAAGATACAAGTTGTCATTTCTCTATCATAAATTAATACTATTTCCAAGACAAGTACCAGTACCTCAGAGATACTGATTCAAGACTATATATTGATCAAATAATAATAAGCAAAGTTGTTATTATCATTAATTCAATAATAATTTTGACTTCCTGAAACAATTTCAGCACCCTACAACTTATATAACTTATTTAGTAATAGGCGAGGGTTATGATAATTGTTGGGTGGGGCTAACTCTTGTAATGGGCGGGGCTGACTCTAGTGGGTGGGGCTGACTCTGGTGCAGCTCCGCCTTTGTGGTTCTGCAACGCAGTGAGCGCCACTGAAACAAACTCCGATTCTCATTTGTTCGGGACTCAGATTACATTAGAATTCAGGCGTTTGGGGTAAGGATGGAAAACACTTATGTGGAAAGCATTTTACATCTTAACCGCGTCCCCTAACGGTAATTCTAGTACTGATATGTTGGACTTTGGCAAAGTTTTAATGTTCAAGTTAAATATTTGACCACCATTTTTCATTCTATTGGATAACTCTATTCCCCTGGACGAGGAGATCTCCTTTAAAAAAAAAATTGGAAATTCTATTCCAATACATATTACTAGAGTTCTGTGTCAGTCTACAAGCAATACCCAGAGCTAGCATTACATAACCTATGTTTTGGTTAGTAGTTGCCATGACAACAGGCAGTTAGCAGTTAAAAGTTTATCCATTATCTAACCATTTGTGTTTATAGTTAAAAGTTTATCCATTATCTAACCATTTGTGTTTATAAGCTTTGTAACTACCCCCCTGAAAAACTATAAGCAAGCAGTATATAGCAGATTCATGATAAGAACGGGTTAAGATTTACCTTTTGACTTCATTTTTTGTTTATTTTTTTCATAAAAGGAGCAAAGGAACATTGGAGCATAAGTCATTAAGGTGGCCCAAGAGACTGGATTAGTAGTGGGAATGCCAAATACTTCACATTTGACAAGTCTACAAGTGTGCATTACAGATTATCTGCATAATGCAGTATTGTGTTAGGTCACTATGTCTTCATTATCGAAGTAGAAGGGAACAAAGTGTGTTTCTATACAATAAACCTAACTGTAGTGAACTTAAAGTATACTTTCTCTGAGTTAGAGCCCATAAAAATTATGGAAAACTATCAAAAATACTTGTGTGTTTCCTGCAATCATAACTTATGTTCTGCTGAGCTTCTCTGACAATGCGCAAGACACACATCTTGTCTGACCACTTGGTGGTGCTCAATGTCCACATTTACAAAGCAGTACATTTGCAGGAATGAAAAAACTACTGTTAACCCTCCCTAGTTCTTTGGCACAACATTATACACAAATCAAACCATTTGATGTTTTCGCACATTTATTATCTTGCATCTGATCTTATTTCTAATTTATTATCTTTAATTTCATTTTACAATAGTCTGGAAACAAAAAGTTTGAAATATTTTATGTTTAATTGTAGATTTTAAGATCCTAATAAGCACTATGAGCTTTCTAATTATTTTTTTTTATAATATTTACCAGCATGAGAAATAGAAAATTCTTTTTTTTTTTTCCAAGCGCACACATTAAAGATATTTAACAGAAGTTGGTGATCAATCAGTCTAGACACTGATTGAGCCCTATACAAAAAGTGTGAAAACAAATCCAGAAACATGATTTCCAAAACATATGAATCAACTACCACCTGTACTGTATCCACAGCTGGCATTGGACACTTGTTTGCACTTACAAGGTTTTATCTCTGATTATAAGTCTTAGGTGCACCACCTAAACCAAGTTACTGTAAAATAAATCCATTGAATATTGAAATTAACCAAATACAACTCTACAGGTGTATTTACACCTACTTTCAGACTTGTTTTGAGGTGTGAATACAAACAAGCAGACCGAAATTTAAACAAGAGGTGTTTTGGTCCACTTCCAAATTGACTTCTGGTGTGAATATAACCTAGCCTGGTCAACCATCCTGTTTCCTCAGTGTATTCAATACTAAGAAAACTGTCTGAAGTCTGTGGGTTTGAATCCAAATATGATGGCAGGACCAACAGATACCAAGTAAACTAACCACAGATAAGACAGACTTGATGCTTTAGTCAGAGAAACTTAAGAATATAGAGTGTAATCTGTAATTCAATTCTTATTTTTGAATCAAACAACTGACAACAGTTGTAAAGATATTTGTGGACTTGGAATTGACACTCATGGCAGAAGGAAACTGATGTATGACTTACCATGAAACACAACAGACTAGTGATTGGGCTGGTACAAAATAGACTGGGCATAATCCACAGCGAATGGAGCAGTTAAAAACCATTTTCTAATACAACCAATCTCAAGCCACAACAAACTAAGAAATCGTGTGCTTGACGAGTCACCATAGCTACTATGTAAACGTTCTGTACTTATATAGTGGTTTTCTACACATTAATGGTACTCAGTGTTTTACAATACTAATTTCACTCACCCACACATACACCAGTGGACTGTCACTATGCCAGGCACTATCAAGCCTCACTGGGAGCAATTTAGAGTTCAGTGGCTTGCCCAAGGACACTTTGACATGTGGACATGAAGCTGGATTTGAACCGCCAACCCTTTGGTCATTGTTGGACTCACTCTACCACCTGTGCCACAGCCCTACTAGAGGTAGCTAAGTTGCATGGGTAGCCAGACAAGGTTGCTAGACATATGATAATTATATTGTTTGTGTGATAAATTCACCCTCTGTGCGATGTACGATTAATTCCAAAAATACCTTAATGTGTGATAATTTGACCCCTTCACTACATGGCTATTGTCAAACAGCCTGCACAGCACTTATGTTGCGTACAGTCTCACATGCTGCTTTACAGCCAATCAACGCGCGACAGACTAGTTGATAAACTTATGTTTATGTTTCATGTTGCCATGCACAATGAAGAATGGCAACACAAAACATAAACAGAGGTGTTTCAACCAGTCCAGTTGTACCAAGTGTCCTCATGTTTTCCTGAAGCCAGTGGTCCTGACTGAGCAATGTCCCATCAGGTATAACAATTTTCCTCAAAGCACGATAATTTAAAGCTTCTTGCGTGATAATTTGTCATTTCCTGGAGCAATGAGGAGACTGAATGTCTCCTTGACATTTGGTCAGATGCCCATATTATGAAACCGATTCCCAATGAGCTGTTTTTGACAGTTAATGTTTTCATAAATTTGTGTCTGTAAAGATAGTATATTCTGAAAATGATAACTGCACATACGATCAACACCTGCTGTCTCTGATACACCATACCCCCAACTTTTCTGTCCGGTGACAGTGCAGTTCGTCACTTGGAAAAAATGCAGTGAGATGCGATCCAACCTAAACTAAAAAAATATAAAGTCTACATTAGTTCATTCTTTATTTTATATGGGTGGGGTGTTTTATAAACCTTTTTGATTTCTACCATGTTGTTCCATGTTATTATTCACACTTTATCTTTTGTCCTTACATGTATGTTGGTAATTTTTCATATTTTAAAACATTGCATTGAACTGTTATGTGCTAACTTTTTTTTGTTGTTGATGACAAGGACAATGTAAAAACAATGTGTGAGCTTGTTGCAGGTTTAGGTTAATTTGGAAATGTTGGGGGCGGAGTTAATGTCCGACGTCATGATTTATGCTGTTTAGTGTAAACAGTTGATTGGCTGAGTCGTTGTAATGGGGGTTCCCTGCCCCAGATTGCAGGGGTAAAACAATAAGTCGGATCTATCACTTTAAATCTTCAATCTCTGGTACAGCAGAGATCATAAACTGCTAGTAGTGCGTGGGAAATATCACCATACGTACCTGGGATACACTGTATTTCAGAACAGTTTATAGCCAGTTACTCTTAGTTACGTATTATAAACCATTCTGTCTACGAAGATAGGTCCCTCATAAGGTAAGTTAGCCCGCTTCTTGTCTAATTGAGCTATAAAACGCTTGACAAGCTAACGTTAACCGTTACAAGCTAATGTTAGCTGCATTGTCTGACCAAACCACGACTGTTCGACAGACAGTAAGTAATCATTATTAGTTGACAACTTGATGTATAGCAACTGTACATATACCCTGCAGTAGCAATCTAATTTACAATTACGGATAAAACAAATTTGCCTTTCTTTGTTTTCTTTGAGCTAGCAATAGCATTCTATTAGTTTCATTGAATTCGACTATGTAAAGTGTTTTAAACACAGTGTAAAATGTGTTCAGTCCGTGGGTTATTTTGCTTATTGTACTTTATAAATTACTAGCTGAAGAATCTCGTTATGGTAAAATGAATCTGTTTTATTGATGCATTACAATTCCTATCACTGGTCTTAGAGATATGTCTACTCGGTTTTCCCCTCTTCCAGTTGTATATTTTTTTTTACATCTGTTAGGGTGTCAGTTATACCATTAACTGTGTGAACAGCAACATTTACATATTTGTTAGTGGATATTATTTCTGGGAAAGATAAGTGAACAACGGCGGAAGAAATAACGACGACGCCACAAGTTAGCCATAGCTAACCTTAGCAGGCTAACCACCGGTTTTTGCAAAGCTCGGCTATGCGTTTTATTTGCCGGGCTAGCGTTAGCAACTTAACATGATACTGAAGAGGCCGGCAAATTAGCTTTAATGACCATCCATTCGTCTCTCACTTATAGTTTACGTCGGTGCAGCCGATTGTTTGGGCACACGGCGGTGCTGAATATTCGGGAAGAGTTGCATATATCACAAATTATAAATGTGTCACGTCATACCGCTAATGAACACGCTACTGATGATAGTGATGGGGAAATGTTGTTAGCATTAGACATGACAGGCCCGACAATCACAGAGGGCCTGATATACAAAGCGCTACACATTATGTGTGTGATGTAGGATTAAAAGTCGATTTAATTATTCTGTACTTTGTTTTCTACTCTGTCAAACATGATTGCCTACATCAGTCGCTTCCCTTTTTAACTACAGCCGGTTCCCCTCTTTGTCTCATTGGATGGACGTTATGGCGCAGTTGAATGTTAGCTTGTGTGTTAGCATACTCGTTGAACAGTCAGCTGTCTTGCTTGTGCTATAGGACTGATGTGGGTCAGAAGAACCGGACCAAATGAAACAAAGAAATCGAAACTGTCTCCTCCTTCACGGAAGTGTCTAGATTTTCTATATTTACTCGGTCCTTGTCAACATCTATGTTTATATTATGGCACAATATACGTTTGAGTAGCAATGCTGACCCCCTAAAATGTATCTGACTAAAAAGAAGTGATGTGCACCTGCCACAAAAATCTATAACTGCCGGTTAAAGTCATAACCCTGAGGTAATGCAAATTAAATACGAGAAAAACACGTTTGCAAGGAATCTTATCATACATTAATGTGCAGATGTTCAGATTGTGTTTACACTGGTTTGAAGAAACTGTTAAACGTTATTTTCTTGGCTGTAGGCAGCCTGTAATGCTTTTCAGTTGGAGTATAAGTACATGAAGTAGTCACACTATTTCAACTAATTTCTGGATTTTCTTCTGTTTTAGCACTTAATATTGTTTACCAAAGAAATGGTGATGGAGAAGCCAAGTCCCCTGCTTGTAGGGCGGGAGTTTGTGAGGCAGTATTACACACTTTTAAACAAGGCACCAGATTTCCTGCACAGGTAAATTACTGAAATATCTGATTGAATAAGCCAGATCTGTGGATGTTGACAGAATACTCTTAAAAGTTGTTAAATTTTGTTGTTCTAGGTTTTATGGGAGGAATTCGTCCTATGTTCATGGGGGACTTGACCCAAGTGGAAAGCTGGCAGAGGCTGTGTATGGGCAAGCGGTATGTGTCATGGGTTACTAATTCACACTCACTTGAATTATACAGTGTAATAGGAGTTGGTAGGTTTTATATGCATAGAAAGAAAAGAACAGAACGTCTGCCGCATACACACAGGATTAGAATGTCAGTTTGTGTGATTTCATCAAATTTCAACATTTAGTATTAGATGTAAAAGTAGCCAAGTTATTTTCATGTTTTAGTTTTGTTTTTTAAAAGTAAAGGGAAATTGATCTTAAAAGAAAGTACAACTATGCAGTGCAAAATTAATTCTAACCTGACAAAAAATATTTTAATTTTAGGAACAACAACTTTTCATGTTGAAGGCAGTGGCATGATTTATTTTATGTAGATTTAAAATCTTTCTTGGTGACGAAGTAAAGTGCAGATGTGCTGATATAAACTAATCTGGCTAATCTTTGCACCTCTAAATACTTTGCCTTGTAGGAAATTCACAAGAAGGTGATGTCACTGCAGTTTAGTGAGTGCCACACGAAGATCAGGCATGTGGATGCCCATGCTACACTAAGCGATGGAGTGGTGGTGCAAGTCCTTGGAGAACTGTCCAACAACGGTCAACCCATGAGGAAGTTTATGCAAACGTTTGTGCTTGCTCCAGAGGTGAGAACTGTTAACTAAGAGTTGCCTGAGATTATTGCACTAATTAGCAACTATCAGAATGACATTTATAGACTTTTATTAGTAAGCTGCTTTCTAGTTGGTATTTGGTTTTTATAATTTAGTGGTTTTGAAAGAGTAGACCGTTTGGGGCCCCTCAGTAGCTGAATGCTTACTGGACATACCACAAAACCACAGCATCCGTGGTTTAACAAGCAGCGGTTACATGTCATGTTTTCAGCCTTCCCTCACTTTGAGAAAAATGGAACAGTAATTTAAAAATGCACTACTGTGCTCACAAGACACAAAGAAAGCTATTGTAATGAATATATGGGTAAAATATTAACGCTCACTTTGTTGTCCAACACATTTGTCCTTTAGGGTTCGGTGGCAAACAAGTTCTACGTCCACAATGACATCTTCCGTTATGAGGATGAGGTTTTTGGAGACTCTGAAGCTGAGCTTGATGAGGGTAATTTTCCACAAGTTGCCATTTAGAGGTTAAATTTTATGAATATTTAAGATGAGTGTAAGTGACCCTGTTTTATCTGCTTTCTCTCGTAGAATCAGAGGAGGAGGTTGAAGAGGAGCCAGAGGAGAGGCAGCCATCTCCGGAGCCACTTCAGGAAAGCCCAAACAGCACCACCTATTACGAACCTCACCCTGTCACGTATGCTAAACTTTAATTACAACTTAAATAATGTGGTGGGATGGATTTCACATTTTGTTTTTAGCTTTCTTTATGGATTTAGAGTGTTTGAGCTTAATTTTTCTGTGGAAGTGAACACATGCTGATTGTGCTTTACAGTAACGGAGTAGAGGAGCCCATGGATGAGCCAGCTCCAGAACCAGAGCCGGAGCCTGAACCAGAGCCAAAAGTAGAGGAGATAAAGCCCGAAGCAGATGAGAAGGTTCTGGAAGAGATGGAGGAGAAAGCCCCATCACCCGTTCCTGTGGAGTCTCCACCAAACACCCAGGAGCCTCCCAAAGTATGGCTTGTGTGTCTGTTTTATTTGTGTGTCTGTTTATTTGTTCTGTTGGTTAAGACGGAAGGATATTGAAGATGAGTGCATTTCAGTATCACATGTGAGATGAGTGATTAAGCTGATTGGATTAGTACCACATGGAACGACTTCATAAACTTTAAATGTAGTGATGAACACACAACACAGCCAAAGTGATGATTGTATTTAATATGAGTGAATCAATGTTAAATAAGTATCCACTGATAACAGGGATTTTGGATTGTCTGTCTCTTTGGTTTTTCAGAGCGGTGATAATGCATTATCTAAGGGTCCACTGATTGAGTATGGCGGGTGAGCAATTACTGTTGCAGCTTAAATGATGTGTCATGTCCTTCACAGACTTTTTCCTGGGCTTCAGTGACCAGCAAGAACCTGCCTCCCACTGGCACAGTCCCCTCCTCTGGAATCTCACCCCATGTTGTTAAAGCTCCAAACTCACAGGTAGTGAATTACCACAGGGCATGCAATTTTATGACATGTATACATTTTACTTTTTATTTTTTCTAGATAGAATGAAGTGCTTTATAGATATGTTTGAGGGTTTTTTATTTGTGATTTTTAACAGATGATAATACATTGCATTACATGTTTTTGTCAGGGCTAATGGGAGAAATATGTTTAAGTGTGTTTGAAGAGCACTTGACGTTGGTGAATGATGCTTTTCTTATGTAATGCTCCTGTGAATATGTGCTTATATAGAGCATTTTCCTTTATTTTGTTTTACTTATGTGCAACCTTCCTTTATGCAGCCCAGAGTTGAAACCAAACCGGAGTCACAGACTACACCTCTCCGACCTAGAGACCAGCGGAACACCCGGGATAGACCGGCCTTCGCTGCCCGGGGTCCCAGATCTGGTAATAAGACTTTAAGTTTGTCACAAACAATGTGTTACTCTCATGCAGGTGTTCATTCTTAACACCTGCATGCTTCTGTCACACAGATGGTGTTGCCTCTTCAGAATCTCAAACAGGAAAACCACACTTGAGTTTTGTGAACAAAGGTAAATGTGTCTTTAGTGTACACGTTGTCCAGTTGCATCGGAATTCATTTTTTATTCTTTTTCACAATTGGTCTTAAGGCTCATTTATGCTTGCTTTATGAACGAAACATGGATATGTCTGTTTCTAACCTTGTCATGCGTCACTGCCTTCATACCTCCATGCATCCTGTACGTTGGAATGAGTGTTTGTCAATCAATCCACCAGACAGTGCTGCTCTTAATTACCATACTGGCCAAATACCGTGAAGAAGAGTAAAGTTTTTTTTGAGAAGAAAAATAAGAAGAAAGTCAATAATAAAGAGGGTGGTGACAGAGGAGGTTTTACTAATGTGGATACTAATGTCAATACTGAGAGGGGTAGTTGTCATAAATATATTGGTAATTTTTCACTAACTCACACACTCGCTCTTTGAAAGCCGCTATATATGGAAATTATTCTGTTTAAATCTCAACACTGCCTCCCCTGTTCCCGGTGGTACTGCTCTGTTTTGTCCGTCCACATACGCATCCTCAAGCTCCTGGAAAAATGACAGAATTACACATGTAATGTACGCAGAGGACTGACAGAACGCTCTGTCCGTATCTGTCTGCGTCTTTAACATGGAGCATAAATGAGCCCTTAAGTGAAATGTGTTGCTTTCTTGTCAGGATCAGAATGCCCAGTCTGATGTGTGTGTGTTTGTCTGACCTGCAGGTGGCAGAGGAGATACGGAATCTGCCGATATGGACAGCAGGCGGATTGTCCGGTATCCAGACAGCCACCAGCTTTTTGTTGGCAACCTCCCACATGACATTGATGAGAGTGAACTCAAAGAGTTCTTCATGAGTATGTTGTCTTGGAAAGCAGTAACTTTGTCAATGGATTTTCAGTACGCTTTCTTTTTCTTATAAATGTAGTCTTTAAGGTCTCATCCTGACATTATTTATCTTCTTTACAGCATATGGAAATGTCGTAGAACTGCGGATCAACACCAAGGGCGTTGGTGGGAAACTGCCCAATTTTGGATTTGTGGTCTTTGATGACTCTGACCCCGTGCAAAGAATCTTGGGGGCCAAGGTAGAAGGGGCATGTATTAGCATTTCATTACCCATTTTCATTCATCTGGTGGTGGGTTTAGTGATGGGTGTTTTACATGTAACTTGACACTGCATGGTGTGTGTGACCAATCAAGCTCAAAATTTGAATGGTAATTGCTGACAATATTCTACACTGAAACAGTGCAAGAGAGTGCTCCTCCACAGCCCTCTAACGTCTACTAAGGCAGGGTACACACAAGGATTTTCTAAGTCTAAGGAGATTTTTTTTTTTACTTTTCCAGACCCCACACTTAAAGATAAAAAAAATCAGGCATTGAACAGTTTTGATCATTATGTGTGCAGTGTGCTCAGATAATCTCGACACAGCACACCACACGCATAATGATTCTGTCCCACTAGAATCTGCAAGGGATGGTGTGCCGTTAAGCCCGGGGCTTGTCACCGACGCCGCCGATGGAGGCTCCGTGTTGCGCTTCATGGATCTTCAATCGGGAAGCCTCCGTGAACGCTATTTCCGCCGACGGGAAAACGCACAGCCCTTACCGGACTGGAGGATCGGCACCGA
>JAPTGZ010000001.1:2061264-2071809 GCA_029814645.1 Fowleria isostigma | reverse complement strand
CTGTAGTTTTTTATACCAGAAAAACTATCATGTTAGAATGGTACAAAAAACAACTCTGGTACCCCATGTGGAAAACCACCGATATATTATGCAGCCCTAGTCCAGACTGAATCCCACAAGAATTTAAGATAGGTATAAAAGTATAGGTATAAAAATTGGAATAGAATAATTTAACTCAGAAATTACAACAAGCAAAACAAAGTGGCATTTAAAAAAAAAAAATGGCATGCAAGAGAAAACAAGCCTAAAAAATATAAAAATAGAAATTACTATTACTTAATAGAGAAAAATATATATTTACATTAATGTGCAACATCTGGTAAGGAGTGATATTTTTCTGTTTTTAAATAGAAATGTTCATGTTAAACCATTTCCCTGTGGTCTACATAAACTGTAGATGCTATACTTGGGTCTGAATTCTTCAATAATTCAACTCTACAGGTCCATTTTTAATCCTATTTCTGAGTAATGACAGTAGAAAGGTGGTTTTGAGCGCTGGCCCTTTAAATGCTAATGAGACACTTGACCCCCCACCCCCCCTCCAGGTTGTTGACTGTGCTGCTCTGTCCTGTTCAGCCACTTGTGTTTGTTCTTTCTAAAATGGGTCATATCTGATGAATACGAAAAGATGACAAACTGCATTTTACACCGACTCTTGGAATGGATAGGATTAGTGATTAAGAAGTTATTAAACATTTTAAACCAGTACGTGCTTTTGGTTGTCGGTGTCTGTTTGCGTTTTCATGGGCTAATAGTGTCAGTTACAATAAAACAATGACTGAGGATCAGTATGGTCATTACAATGTGCAGTTAAAAGTGTTTATCTATGTCCTAAACTAATAATTCATAGAGTGGATTATAAAACTGTGGATTTATGTGAAGTGGAAAATGGTTTCACATAATGTTATAAATATTTATAATGTCTTTATACTTGTGCTTCAAGTTTGACACATAAATACAATCTGACAACTGATCATAAGAGAAGCTGAAAATAGTACTTAATATTAAATGAATCTGCTCTTTTATAGGATACACCATAAGCTGTTGTCAGAGAGATTTATTTCCAGGCATGTGAATGGATAAATTAGGACCCTAACCTGAAGAAAAAGCCACATTAATAATTGATCATGACTCTGTGGCCAGTGTTTTAATAAAAAACAATAGTCCGTGTTTATGTGGGTACGTCCTCCAGGCCTTCATGTGTTTGATGGAATGATTTCATTTCTCGTTACTTCACCTTGTTTGTGACACAGCCCAAGCAGAAAGATAAGATAAGATAAGATAAGATAAGATAAGATAAGATAAGATGATGAGGAACACTCTGGCAAACTGTAGAGACATAGCAATTCACTTTTTTTTTTCTTCTCAGGTTTGTATTTATTTTATCCTAAATTATTTTATTTTATTTTTGTCTTCCTTCTATATGTCCATATCTGCTACATGTTCTTGAAAAATAAACAATAAAACAAAAGTGTTTATAAAAAAAAAAAAGAAAAAAAAAAGGGTAAGATAATGCTTTGTTTATCCCATGGGAAATTAAACAGCCAATAGCACCAACATACAACAAGCAGTTACAGACAGAAAAACAGGTAGAAAAACCACACAAGTGAAAAAATTAAAAATACAAAAGGGAAAATAAGAAATTTTGTATTTCTTTAAATGTTTATATAAATAAAAAATTTGAATTAAAAGTTTAAAATTAAATATTATTTACATATTTACCTCGTTACGTCGTCAAGTGTGAAAATAAATGTGAAAATAAACAAGATTACTAACAAAAAAAAAAAAAGCTCATATAGTTCAATAGTTTCACCAATTGAATCCCATAATATGCTGACATTAACTGTTCTCAGCATCATCTTTCAGGACATTAATGACATAAAAATGTCTGTTCTTCTGGTGTTCATCTTTTCTCTCTCATCTTTTTCTCTATTTCTATCTGTGTCATAAACGCTGTGTGTCAAATAAACGTAACCTGTCTTTTTTTTTAACTCTTAATTAGATTTTCAAACTTCTAAAACACATTCAACAGATTCAACAGATAATGTAAACATCACATATTCTACACATATACACTTATACTACACATTATCCTTCACCCACATTTAAGTTGGATATCTTGATTAAAGTGTATAAACATATAGGTTATATTCAGATATATAAACCAAAGGCTTACAACCGTAGGGCAAAAGACTGGAAAGAATGAATCAATAAAATACATAAATAAAAAAAATAATTAAAAAAAACAGGGGTTCCTCATAATAGTGCTAAGCAATAATCTTATATCTTACCACCAGGCTGCATTTTTCTTTTAAAATAATCAATAAATGGCTGCCAAATTCTAGAAAATTAGCTTTTTTTTTTTTTTTTTTTTACATTTTTAATACAATACCGCAAAGCAACCAGAACATAACAATTTAATACTTCATCTGTTTTGCTATAATAGTCGTGAAAACATTCCTGGACCATCAAAAGTTATCAAAAGCAATGGTTAAGTAATCAAGTTCTAACTCCTGTGTGTATCATGTGACTAAAACAGACAAAAGAAAATATGGAATGTGTAAAAGCACTGTTTTTGTCAGTACAATGTCATAGATATTGATGTCAGACCTTATATGATTTTAGTTATTATGAAGAAAGACTCTGAAATTAAACTCTTCTGCGCTATTTTTGTTATTATCATTAACTTTTTGTCCAAAAAAAGTACCTTTAGTTGTACCAAGCATTAAAATGAACAAGAAAATAAAGAAAACATAGGGTGGTCTAATTATTTTGTGTATATGATTTAAACAACTACTAAAGTGTACCTTTTTTTTTTTTTTTTTTTTACAACTTGCTTGTATTTGATTGATTTGATTTTGATTTAGTGAATTCTTCCGAACATGCAATAAAATGTTACATATAATGAACAAGTAAAATGGAAATAATAATAAAAAACTGACAATCTTAAACAAAAGAACAGCATAACGGTTTCATTTACATGTTTGAAAAACAGGTGGGAAGAAGTGCAACTTATTTAATCCCACTTCTTCTTCTAAAAATATTAATAATATATATTTATCTCCCTCTTCTTTTTATACTGTGAAAAAATTGTTTAAAATTAGTCTCGAGAAAAGAGAAATTTGAACTACATTTGTAAATTATAATTCTTCTGTGCATGTTTTAATTATATTATTATAGGGCAATGTCGGCCACTTTAAAACATTTTTTTTTTTTTCATTTTTTTTTTTTAACTTCCCTTTCTATATATGTATTAAAATGATGTATGTGCTATTTTAAGTGATGGGTCCCAGGAAAACTAGGTAGCAACTAATGGGTATCCTTTTTAAACAAATAAACATTACTTCATGTATTATATTATTTATGTTTGATAAATAGTGACTGACTCTTAGATATCCTGGTCATAAGCTGATGTTTTGCAGCGTCACCAGCGGCTCCCATTACTACATCCTCTTGTGTTTTGATGGTGGACTGGTGCAGTGTTGACTTTTCACCTATAAAAAGCTGTCGAGATGGATGTTTGTCCTTGACCGCCCTCCGTCTCCCTCCCTCTCGGTCTGTCTCAGATGACATGGCGTCCTCAGTACCGCAGCTCCAAGTTTCGCCACGTGTTTGGTAAAGCTGCCACCAAGGAGAGCTGCTACGATGGCGTGCCAATCACACGCAGCGTCCAGGACAACAACTTCTGCGCTGTCAACCCACGCTTCCTGGCAGTCATCACTGAGTGCGCCGGGGGAGGGGCCTTCCTCGTCCTGTCCGTCCATCATGTAAGTGTTTCCAAACCGAGGCTCGTGTGTCTTTCAAACCATGACCTTCCACCATCATCATCATCATCATCATCCGTGTGTGTGTGTGTGTGTGTGTGTTCCTGTAGTTGACTTTAATTGGTTTATAGACGCCTCTGCATCGGACGTCGACATGGTCATAATTTGGTTATTTTTTTTGGTTGGCGGAGGGAAAACATATTGGTCAGTGTATATGTCTGTCTGTCTGTTTGTCTGTCTGTATGCTCTAGCGGTCACATTTCCAGCATTATTGATATCAAACCATGAACAATTGATTGTCCATATTCTCTAGTCCAAGGGTTCCCAAATTTTTCCATGGCACCCCCCCCCCCTTTGCAAACCTATCGACAATATTACAAAATATGCCAAGAAACATTGACTTTTAGAATGTATTTTCTACTTTTATTCACTATACAATAATTATTAAATTTGTTTAGCATAAGAATATTATTAACTCATATGTTTCCGCACTATACTCATAATAATCCTTGATAATTAGCTTTTTTTTTTTTTACAGAAGAGAATTAAGACCACCAGAAAAAAGAAAAGGTTCAATGTGTTTTTTAAATTATTATTATTATGAGATTAAAGTCAGAATTCTGAGAAAAGAAGTGAGAATTTTGAGATTAATTGTGATTAATCTCAGAATTCTGACTTCTTTTCTCCCGAATAATAATAATAAAAAAAAACAAAAATTGGACCTTAGTTGTTTTTTTTGTTTCTCCCCCAGTGGCTTTAATCCTCATCTGTAATTTTTTTTTTATGTGGTTTTGTTCTGTCTTTTTTTTCTCATCTTTCCTTCAACTTTCTCAGGGCCCCCCCCAGTGCCCCCTGGAGGCCCCCACTTTGAAAACCACTGCTCTAGTCGACCTGATTAGTTTTCCTCCAATAATCACCAAAATGGAGCTGAAATTTAGTTCAAAAGTTCAAAAATGGACATTTCTCCATAACTTCATAACATTTTTCCGTTCTTTATGCGTCATGACGTCATAACATTCACGCCCTCGACAGCGGTTAATATCAGGGGGTCAGTAAACTCAGTTATCTGAAATTCCAAATGACTGTAAAATCCTTCAATATTCATCCGATCAAACCAACATTTAATATGCAACGTCTCTGTTCAAGTCATGACTTTTGGTTGCTATGGTAACGAATGTAAAATTTGTTTAATGTTAATAACTTCCCTTCTGTTTGTCGTGGCGATTTCAATCTAATCCCAAATTATTTGAAATTAGATTCTCTATTCAATACCTGTCTCGTTTGTCACACATGTATATAGATTTGAGTTATTGGCATCTAATGTGACCAGGGGTTAAACGCCTAATTTACATATTCACAAAACGGCTTCTATCTGTAAAACTAAGACGGATATCGACTAACTTTGTATTATCGATTTATAGAAAGTTGGATATGGACTTAGATTTGGTACCAATTTTGTTGACCTTTGACGGCCTTGAAAGTTCAAACTCGATGTTATTTCCAAAATAGCCAATTTTTGACTGTATTTCTCTCAATTTTGCTGAAAAATGACTAGTGTCAGATTTATAAAGTATGAAAAAATAGGCCAAAGTTCTCTTTCAAAGCCTCTGGCAAACACACCACCTCTGACAGTTTCATTTACTTATTTCCTCTTCCATAACTGAACATAAAATGTGACTGGAGCAGAATTTTTTTTTTTACAATAAATAAATACATTTTAAAAAAATGTTTTTCACACCACAAATGAACTGAACCACCTCTGGTTTTCTGACTAAAGACCAGTTTTTGGGTTTTAACTGTAAATTTAAATGAAACTTAAGTCTAGACCAATTATTCTCCGCGGGTCAGTAGCGACCCAAAAGTGGATCACAAAAACATTTTCAGAGGATCACAACTCTTTCTCTGGACAATGCTTGTATGTATGCGTGACTCACATCATCCAGAGACTCAAATTGTTCCCTAAAAACACCAACTTCAGATACAGTTTACTTACACTGAGTACAAAAACCTCAGTGTGTTTAATTCTTCAATAAGTGACTGAAAACACTTTGATTTTTTTTTAACTGAGTGCACTTTTTAGTTTTGGTTAAAATGTACCTTATTCAGTGTTAAAGGGAATATAAAACAAAATGCTCCCTTTAGATACTACAAATGAACTCATTTTTATCTTTAGTTTATTTTTCCTCCTCACAGTTGTAATTATTGTTATGCTAAAGTCACCTACTGCATTTTTTGGGCCGATATTTCACCATTTACCTTCATTTCTCTTTACTCCTGCACACCTGGAAATGACAGCTCTGCTCTCAGAATATAAATAGCTCCTCACCACTGGAGCCAAAAGGATCTCTAAATACCAGGAAAGCCCTGGCAGATAATCCACTTCAGCCTAAACATTGCATGTGGTCTTTTTCGCCTCATTATTCTGTATTATCTCCTGCGCCAACCTCAGCTGGAACATGATCCATCAGCTGCCTCCGTCATATTCATGCATATTATCCCTTCTGCTGGCGGTTCTCAATAACCGCGGTGATCTCTCGAATAAACTCAGCAGAAACCTCCTCACTCGTCTGCAGGTTATATTTACAGCGCCGCCGTAAATCTAAAGTCCACATCCATTCATCAAACGCTACACCTCTTCCTCTTTCCTCCCTTTCTCTGTCTGTCTCCATCTTCTAAATCGTCACGGTGAGTTATCACCACTCTCTTGGCATGAGCAGGAATTACATATGAGTTTAGGAATGACATAACTTATCTTTTCTCCCCCCTTTTTTTGACTCAAGGAGGTGAAACTCCAGCCCCCTCCTCCCCTCACATGCCTTCACATCCCACCTATGTGTGTGTGTGCACTCACAGACGCCCTATTGTTCCGAGGAGAAAGTTGTTAAAACACTTAAAAAAAAAAAAAAAAAAACCACCAAAAGTATGTGTTTCTCTTACCTGTACATGTGTGAGTTTTACTGGCAACGCGGATCGCAGTTACATCATACTCTGGTTACAAACACACCTTTAATGCAGGTGTGTGTCAGGCGTGTGAAGGCTTTGTTCATACTGAAGTATAATTATTGGTCCTGTTGAGGCAGAAAAGATTCGCTGACTTTTTCCTCATTGAATACCAGAGCATGTCACAAACAGTTGAGTCATTCCACCTTTTAGCTTTTAAAGGTTTCATGCATGTGGTGAGCAGAGTTTTGTTCTAACCTGCAGCTTTAGTAGGTCAGGCCAACGTTAGCTGTCGATACTTGCTTTTACTGTGTTAACCCTCACAGACCCCGAGCTCCTCTGGAGCTGGAGTTTTAATTGTTCCAAGAGTAAACACAAAAACTCAGTGATGTAGCTTTTCCAGCATTATGCCCTTTGCTTATGGAACAGTCTGGAGAACTGCAGAGAAAGAAGACATTTTTCATTTCATTTTATTGTTCATTTCAAGATTGTGCACGCCATGGTCCATAATTATTATATACATTTCATTATATGTACACAGATATACATGAAGAATTTGCTCTAAACACTACATAAATAGAGAATTTTACACAAACATATGCATAGAGAGATATACATAAAGAAATATACATATACTATATGCATATTTCTTTATGCATATTCTCTATGTATAATTCTATAAAAGAAATATACATAGAAAATAAACATAAAGTTATACATGGAAACTTTGGTTGTACACATTATGTGTAGACAATATACATAATACATGAATATCTATGGCAATTCACTATTAAAATACAACCCTAACAGTGTGAAAGGGAGTGAGAAGAAGTAAAATTTATTTAATCCCACCCCCAGTTTTTACACCAGGCTCAAGACCCACCTTTTTAATTTGGATTTTAATTAATGCCCCTTTTTTATTGTATATTTTTACTTCCTACAGTTGTGGAAAAAATTGATCTGTGCTCATAGCAGTTGCTCATATTTACTTTTTATTTAATCGGGTCTTCATCTCTCAGGGGATAAAGCCTTTATTTTTCAGTATTTTGAGTAATTTCTAACTTTACCATTTAATTTTCATCCTCACCTTAAAATTGCAAATAAAACTGTTAGATGGAAACATTTCATGTCAATCATATGAAAAGCAGTAAGGACAAAGTATGCAGTCACGGAAAAAATTATTAGACCATCAAAAGTCATCAAAACCAGTGGTTATGCAATCAAGTACTAACTCCTGTGTGTATCATGTGACTAAAACAGAAAAGAAAACACGGAATGAATAAAAGCACTAGGGGTGCTTTTTTGGGGTCTACTTCTCCCTGGTGGGGTGGGGGTCCCTGCTGCCAGGATGCGGAGGCAGTTTGGCCCTCTCTCACTGGTCAGGATGTGGTTTTAGGTTGGTGGTGCTGGGTTGCTGGGGGTGGTGAGTGACCCCTGGTCCAGACCACTCCCTGTATTAGCACCTCCTCTTTTGCTTCCTGGTCCTCCCATTCTCAGTCTTTTTCTTTTTCTATGTATTTATGCATATCAGCACTGGTTATACGGGTGACTTATGCATTTATTCATTCATACATTTATTAAAATGAACTTTTCTCCCCCACACAATGGGTAAAATTTCAACTAAAAAAGTATGCTCTCATGTATAAAAGTACATAGAGTTAAGGTCTTGCTGTAATGCATTCTTTTTGTAACGTGTTAGTCCCAACACTGGTAGTGAGCATACACAAGGTAAAAACCAAACATGTTGAACAGGAGGTAAAAACACATTAAAAACTTTATTTTTTTCAAAAGTCAGAGATAAAAAGAAAATTTAAAAACATCAGTGTATTTTGTGTCGTAATTCTTTCCCTTTGTGTGTGTTTCTGTCAGACAGGTAAAGTGGACCCTCACCACCCCAGGGTCTCCGGCCACAGAGGAAATGTGTTAGATGTGAAGTGGAACCCCTTCAACGACTACTGTATCGCCTCCTGTTCGGAGGACTCTACGGTTTGTGGACTAACACACATACACATACACACACACACACACACACACACACACACACAACTTCATATACTAGTCACATTTTCTGAATGGTTCACTGAGGTGTTATCATTTTTTTCTGCAATATGAACATGTAGCTGCAAGGAGGTGATTTTATTGCCTACAGTTTGGCTTTCAAAGATCAACTTTTAGTCATACTTCACATTCCGCTGGTCTGACCTGGCAGAGGAGCGTAAAACAAATCAAACAAGTGTCAACAGGGTTGCATTACAAAGACTCGGAGGTTGTGCCATTTAATTAGCATATTCCGTTCCATCTGGTAACTTACATATCAGATTTGCAAGTCTTTTTTGCGATAAAGTTGGTAAGGGTGAGTTTTTTACCTTGCTGACATGTTTTGACTTCATCTGCAGTCTTCCTCAGAGCATCATCTGAAGTGTGAACATGTGTGTTTTTATCAGGTGACTGGTCTGACAGATCTGTCAAAGTCTGTCAGGATGGTCACGCCCCCCCGCCATCCGATGGTCTCTGGAGGATCAGGAAGTAGGCCAATGAATCCATGAACCGGGATGAGGGGGCCTCCACTCTCTCACACCTGGGACCCCATCCTCCAGAGACCATCTGCAGATGGGGGGCGTGACCGGTCTGACAGACTCTGACAGATCTGTTTTGATTGATTGATTTATTTTGAGCTTGTGCACTCCATGTACAGTGTTGTTTAAATTCACAATAACAAAAATAACTTAGCATTCACATATTATATACATATCATTATGTGTACAAAATATACATACATATATACAATAATTCACTATTAATATACAGCCCTAGGAGCCTGAAAGGGAGTGAGAAGAATTCAAACTTATTTACTCCCACCCAGTTTCACTTCTTAAAGTTGTATGGTTGCAATTATATCAGAAAAATTCATTGTAGTTGGTACACCAAAAGTAACTTTAACACAACATACAGAACACAAATGTACCCAATAAAGAGAAAATACTAATAAAACACAACAGATTATAGGCACCAAAATCTAAATAATGTAAATATATATGTAGTAAATAATGTCAATGTATAAAGGGAAAAATAAGAGAAAAAGCAAAAAACAAAACACACACATAAGGCCAGTCACTGCATAAAAAGATACATGTTCACATGTCAGAGGAAGACTGCAGACGTAGTTGAAACATGTGAGTAAGGTAACTCTGTCACAAAGAATTGCTTTTTTAATATAAGAAAAAAATGACAAAAATGAACATAATCAACTTAATTATAACCTGTTGTCAAGTATATGTGAGTACGAAGTCCCTACTCCGTCAGTCAGGCATGGTCAGAGACATGTGGCCTCCGTCACCAGTAGTGACGCAGAGACGTTGTATTGTCTGTGATGGACTGGTCACTGACCCTGTACAGCAGACACCAGTCTAAAGCGACTCGTTATTGATCGGTGCTAGGTCGCGTCTTTAAGACAATAACAAGCGTAAACATGTGCTTTCCACTCAATCTCACTCACTGACTGCTACGTGTTTACTCACACTCAGTCACCATGAAAAAAACGCTGGTATGTCAGTTATGGCTGGTAATGGCTGCTCCCCATTGGTTCGGACCCCGCCCGTAATTCATGTATAAAAAAGTCCAGTGTGGTGCATTTATGAGGATTTTTTTTTTTTTTTTACTGAATTTATTTCTCTTACTTATAAGTGATACACAAAGGACAATAAACGTCGTAAGCATGACCAGTACAGGTACACTTTAAGGCAGGGGTATTTAAATCTGGTCCTCGAGGGTCGGTATCCTGCATGTTTTAGATGTTTCTCTCTTCCCTACACCTGGAAGCCATTACATCATTATCAGCCTT
>JAPTGZ010000001.1:1767612-1785636 GCA_029814645.1 Fowleria isostigma | reverse complement strand
TGGAGACAAAAACGCGACTGGAGACAAAATAGCGGACGAGACTCAGGTGGCGTAAACTCGAAACGGCGTAAGTCGAAACGGCGTTACCCAAGGACTGCCTGTATTCATGAAAAAGCATGTCATATTCCTTAATGATCGATTCATTGAACCATTATGGATACAGTCCAGGCAATGACATTTATGGAGTAGAACTAAATAAATTCTGCAGAGAAATTAAATCCAATAAATGGAACTGAAGAGGACACGTTAAGAAGATATGGACATTTCTGACTTTGCATCACTACCTGACACCATGGAGCCATATTTCAGCACACAGGCGGTTCATGTATGTGGGGTAGTGGGACAGGAGTCTGGAGGCGGGAGGTATAAACATGGTGGTGTTCTCTGTGAGTGACGTAATTACAGGCGGAAACTGAAAGTAAAACTTAACAAGCTTTGGACATTCGACTACCAGCTTCTCTGCTTCTGTTACACAATGAACACAGTGAAACTTATATCAAATTTTCACAACTTCTAACCACAGCATGTGGGCTGATCTGTTTTGTTTCACCATGCCCCTAAAGCCATTCTAACCCATCAACGCCATGATCCGGTTCGATGACCAGCTATCCCGGCTGCCACGTTGCAGTGTGGTAATTAATTGACAATCACTGTAATTTAATCGAGAAAATTCTTATTGACAAATAATCGAGTAATTGTTTATAGCCCTTGCCACTTGCATTTGTTAATACAGCCAATAACTGAACATTTTAGGTCATAGGCTCCAAGTTTGGATGTATTTTCAGTCTGGACTACAACCACTGATGCTGACAAACAATTATGGTGTACTCTGAGAAATGTTTGTCAGAAGTCATGACCTTATATGTTGAAATGTCATGATGTAACTAGTGATAGACGTAAAAAATTAAGAAGGAATTAAAGCAGATTGTAGAAATCCACTCAATTTTTGCCAAAATGAATATTAAGATGTAACACCTGGAGGGTTCATATTCAGACTTTATGAACTATTAGGGTCCAAATACACAAATAAATGAACCAAAGACTAATAAAGGTGGGTTTCACTAATTATAACCTCATTACATGGGGCAAGGTTGTGATTACTTATGCATCGTCACATCCCCTTTCTCTGTCCTCATACCTTGATCAAAAAGGATATATTTTTTGATTTCATGGCAAAGAAAGGTCCTGTCAAAGAACATGGTGCCACTTGCAGGTAAACCTAAACTTTTGTTCTAGTTTATGGACTTCTGCACCCCGATCTATGCCGATTTGATATTGTGTAAGCCATTCATGCAGCACACGAGCTAATAAAGCACACCTAGCTCAATATAGAGCAATCCAGAATTAAACCAGCAGGAAATCTCCTGTTAAACCATGTATGGCAAGAGATAAAATTACAGGAATTTTGCAAATAATTCAAGATGGGGAGATTCAATCCTCTGAGGACACTAGTAGGAGATATATGCTGAATATAAATCTTATTTCATAGCATGCACAATTAAAATACTTTTTAAAAAAACTCCCAAAGAATATTTTGATAACAATACTGAGACCGATAAAAAAATGTAGATCTTCAGCATTACACAGACATATAGTCTCAGGTGTGTAGAAGATCTTGATTCAGTCCTCCTCCAATCCTAACATTCAGACTCAGCCCCAATGGGAACAAGACTTAGGGTTCCACACTCTCCAACAGATTGGGAGAGAATGTGGAGAGGCCCTGCAGTAATTTCTAAGTCTGTCAGATTCAGAATTATACAAATGAAGATCCTTCACAGAGCATATATTACTCCATCCAAACTCAAATAGAGTTCCTCTGATCTCTGCTGACACGATTGTAGTCAAGTGAGAACTTTGATTCGTATGTTGTGGCCTCGTGTGGTGGTGAAAGTCCTTCTGGACAGAGATGGTTTGTTCGATACTGAACATAGAGCTTTCCTCTTGTCCTGCTGTTTGTTTGTTAGAGCATAAGGTTACACAGTTGAAGTTCAAAAGAGGTTAGAAAATAGCTGGCATAGCAGTTTTGGCTGCTAAAAGAAGCATTTTTTTTTAATCAGAATGGGAAATTAGGATGCCAGTAATTTTTAAGAGGAGCACGGTGATTAAACTTTATGGATGTTGTTGGTATGGAACGTTCAGCTGATATGACTGATGGTGATGAATGTAATACTGGTATAAATTTGGATCAAGTTTCGAGAAGAGTTTCTGCAATGCATGTTTACAGGTAATAAAAACTAGTACTAGAAGCCCCATCTGTGAGCAATTTGGAGCCTTAGTGTGCTTTTTATACAGTACATTATAGGATTAAAATGAGGAGAAATAGTGTATAACTACCATGCTGTATATCCACCTCCTGTTATGTGTTGAAGTTTTGTATGTACTATAGAATATAAATTAATGACAGCATCATAGGTCATTCTGTCATGTTGGTGTTGTAGAATTAAGTCTGAAAACTAAAAACTGAATATTATTTATATATGTTTTAAAAATTAAACCTTACATTGGCACAAAAAGAGAGAGATAAAAGTTAGTCTCTGTCTGCCTATCATGTGGAAAAATAGATTAACTTTGTCAACATTCAAGTTAAAGTAAATGCACTGTAGTGGCGGGTTTGGCAAAAAATTGGGTGGCAATAGGTTAATAATAATAATAATAATATTCCCCGACTTAAATATCATAAGGGTTTCTGCTACGTGTAAATGATCGTGGCCTTCAGAATTAAAAAGTTTTTTTCTGATGTTACAGATGTAAATTATATTGTATAAATGGATCCATATAAATATAAAGTCTATATTTGCACATAGTCATGGACCATAATGAGAGCGTGAAATTGTACTCATGAAATGGGACACTGCTCTGCAAATAATTTTGAAAAACGAACACTGGAGTCTCAACTTCCTGTCTGGCTCTACTGCAGCTCGCTTGAGAGTAGTGAGGCGACAGAGCTGAGGAAAGAGAAAGAGAAAAGAGTGAGAGAAATGTACCTAAGCAAGAATAAGTTTAACAAATATTTTGCTCAAGCCTTTGAAAATGCCCCTAAAGTTAACATTATGCAATGTTAGCAACAGCAACATTTCACATTAGTAATAGAAAGTTTTGCCTTTACTTGCTGTTGCAGATGGCATTACATATTGTTTGTCTTAAATAAATAATTTATTTCTAAAAGTCTTAAGAGTGGTGATAATAGATTTAACATTTATCAGGCAGCCTTGTTTCTAGGGCCACAACTAACAATGATTTTAATTATCGATTAATCTGTAGATTATTTTAATAACTAATCGATTCATCAGATAAACACAAAAGTCTCAATTTGCAGACGAGTCATGTAACGGAACGGCTGTGAATGCATTACTCCAAGCATGTGTCGCTCATGATGGCTAGAGACTAGCAAGCTATATTCATCAACCAGCTCCGGTTCTAGTCTATCAAACTAGTGTTGTATGTATTAGTTCAGTCAACGATAGGTAACATTAGTCTGGAGGACGATATACACAGACGTTATAATTCTGACAAAAACTAGCAAGCACGCTAAAGTAATTATGACATGAAGGCTATCATCAGCTCATGTTTTCATTATGTTCCCGGTGGACACAGCAGCCTTGTTTGCCCAAAACCTACTGCGTTGTGGGATTTTGTCCGTTTTTTTTTTCATATTCAAGTTTTGTTCCACAAACGGTCACTCAGTTTTGGCCAAACGGGGCTGACAGGACACCGGCATCCGAAGCCCCATCCATGCTGCTCTGTGTTTTCGTCTGTCACACTACACAACCAACACATACTGTATCTAACCATAACCCTAACGTGATTAACAACCAATGAATTGACTGATGAATTTATTGGCAACTCTTTTAATAATCTATTTGAATTGATTTAATTGATTTATTGTTGCAGCCCTACTTGCTTCGTTTAAAACTTTTTTAGATGACAGAAATAATAAGAAACCTTTATAAAAACACAACTAACAAATAAGAAAGTATGCAACAATTAAGAGATTTAACTCCTATCCGTAATGTCCTATCCAGATGATCAGGTACATTCCACATCACGTATTCTTAAGAACTCACTACGTACAGGTAAAAATAGGGAAATTCAATGTGATTAATAATACTCCTCTCCAGGCGCCTTGTTCTAATTCTGTCCAGAATTCAACAAAACTGCTGATCTGCCCAAAATGGTCAGCTGCCTCCAGCAGTCCAAAACCTGAGCGAGAGAGCCACAGGCAGCGAGAGAGAAAAGAAAAAAAAACAAAGACTTGTCAGAAACCTTAACGTGTCTGACATCTTTATTTGGCACTATTTAGGCCAAAACCTCTTTAGGCAGAAATACTGTATTTCTGGGAGTGCCTGGTAGACATATTGCTGAAGAAGACCCCTGTGAGAAAAGAGACGCAGAAGGCTTTACAGTAACAAATCAGTTGACAGGTGCCTTAAATAAGACAACATCTCACTTTAGACCCCTTCCCCACAAATCCACTTAGATCCTTCTCTCAGGTAAAGCGTATATTAGACTACTGCTTATTAGCCACATGGAGAGGCATTAGGAAAGCAGGGCATAGCTGCACCCAGTCGCTGTTAAACGGCCTCATGTGGATAGAGCTGGGGTGGATTACAGTCTGATGAATTAGTTGGTGAAGAGATGGAGCGTTAGGAGTAGGACTGTGCGAGAGAGTGAGTGAATAGAAAAAGGCATACAGGGAGAGAAAGTGAAGGGAAATAAATAGCTCTGATAGCTCTGAGTGTTTGAAATCAAATCATTCCAACCATCACTCAATAAATGTTGGCTCAGTGGCTTTTTTGCATAAAACATACATGAAATAATTACTGTCGATGGTTCTTAATTTAGAGGGTGTTAAACAGCTTGTAGACATCTGGTACTGAGCCGAGTAGGGTCATTCAAAATTTATCTAACTAAATTAAGGCAAGGAGAGGAGAGGAGAGGAGAGAGGAGGGTGGATGAGATGGAAAAGGAAGTGTTTGTGTGTATATGTGGGGTGGAGGGGCGGGGGCTATGAGGTGGCTGGAGGAAATAGCGGTAGCGCGTATACACGTTTGTGAATTGACATGCCACAAGATAACTGGAATGACTGGGAAAAAGGAGGGTGGGTTTTGCGAACCGTACATGTACGAGTGTGTCTGGGTAAAGTTGGTGAGCGGGGTGGTGGGTGTGTGTGTGTGTGTATGTGTGTGTGTGTGTGTGTGTGGTGGATGGGTGTGGTGGGGGGGGTTTGGTACTTGCAGGGGGATCCTTAGTGCTGTCAAGGGGGGGTTAGTGAATATGCAAAGGACCAGTAAATTAAATCAAACTGCCAAACTGTCAATTTCGAGGTAGCGTGACTAGTGCATGAAAATGGCATCACTGGAAGGTATCAAGGCTTTGGCGGCCCCCTTATCCCTTGGCTTTTCTGGCATTGGTTCAACTTTGTGTGGAGAGGTGGCTAATTTTGCATGCAAATTTCAGTCAATAAGCTCCAAGCAAGGCGTCCCAGGATATTTCAAAGGATCTGACAGTAGTTTCCCCCTCCTCTCTCCTTCTTTCTATCACCCTTGCTCACATTCTTCTTTTGGCTTCTGAATACCAACTAGACAGACGATGAAATTCAATCACCCATTTGCTTATGCTTTGCATATGCGCGTTGTCCCCTCGATGCTGCGTGGGCCCCCCACAATTCAGCCGGCCCACCCTCTCAAATCCACCTACCTAAAAATAATGAGGCGGGAGGCAGTGTGAATAAGTGCATCGTTGTGTGTGTGTATCATTACCTATCTGCGCTCATGTCCTCCCACTCATCCTTGGAGGGGCTGGGGCTGCAGTGTTGCCAGCTGATGGCTTGATTGGGACTGACTGTTCGGTGGCTGCGCTGGTCTGGCGGACCTCTGTGCTTGGCTGTTTTGAATTTGACCTTGCCGCTAATGTTATTAGCAATCCCGCCAGCCCGTGATGGCCCTGCCACACGATTCCTATAGAAGTCCCTGGCTGCTCGGAGAATCCCCAGCTCTTGTCTCAGCTTTAGCAACTTGTGATGAAACTCGGCTGTTTGTTTTTGGGAGGCAACCAGTCGGCCTTCGAGAGCCATGATCTCGCTGCGATGCCTTTCCCCCTGGGCCAGGGCCTGGGCCTGCGCCGCCTCTGAACGGAAAGCTTCCTGGTTTCGCAAATGATCCAGGGAGTTTTGGAGTCTGCTGCAGTTGTGGGCCAAATCTTCATTGGCCTCAAGTAGTTGCTCTTTTTCTTCTCTCAGCTTCTCCGTCTCCTCCTCCAGGGACACCATCCTCCGTTCCAGCTGCTCAATCTGAAGGAACCAAAGATATAGGGGTCTCAGTGGTACAATATAGTCAGATTTTTACCCATGCATATGCATCATTTTTAACATAAAAGGATTTCTGCAGGTTTCAATAACTTAAATTTAAGAATTTGTAAGAGTCTTATGGTGCCAGAAAAATATTGGGTCATACCAAGTGTTTGCTGGGTTTTTTTTTTTTTACACAACTCGTCATGCAACTCTAATGCCTTTACACACAAATTTGAGCATTTGTACATGGCTTCAAAGTATTTTCAAGCACTAAATCTAATATATTTTGAAAACTTATGTAAATCATATTTTAAGGCCTCAAATTTAGAAACATGTAGAATGTAAGCACACAGGCATTGCATACATTCACATACAGTACATTTATCTAATTTAACCAGGAAATATCCCATTGAGATTAAGAACCTCTTTTATAAGGAAGTCCTGGCCAAGATAGGCAGCAGCAAATACAACACACAGTTACAGGATTACAGTTAAATTACATAGAACAGACACACAACAATAAACAGTTGGTAAAAATAACATTTACAAGCAGATTAAGAAAAGCAAGTGCAAGTTTAAGAGTCGCCTCAAGAACTCTCAGTTTGGACTCAAAAGCACTCAAAGAAATTAACTCAGTTTCCAGTCTTTCTGTAGCTGATTCCATGCATGAGGTGCAGAATAAACAAAAGCCTTTTGACCCATTTCTGTACGGACAAATGGAACAGAAAGCAATATATGATCATTTGTATGGAGAGAATAAGTATCAGAATTTCTCTTCTCAATTAATGTACAAATATAGGCAGGCAAGAGGCCAAGTATTGCCTTATATATGAACATGTACCAATGGCTGATCCTTCTGGTGGCCAGAGCAGACTATCCTACCCAAGAGTACAATGCACAGTGGTGAGTCGACACTTTATCGTTGGTAATAAACCTCAGAGAAGCATGGTAGACATTGCCAACCATCTGAAGACACACATACATAATGAACCTTTAAGGGCTTATTTATGCTCTATGTTAAAGACGTCAAAGCCGTCCCCTGCATATATTACATGTGTAATTCTGTCCGTTTTCAGGGACCTTGCGGATTCACACCTGGACGAACAAAACAGAGCAGTGGAGGCAGTGTTGAGATTTGAACAGAATAATTTTCATATATAGCGGCTTTCAGAGAGCGACTGTGTAAGTTAGTGGAAAACTATAGACATTATGACAACTACAATCAAACCATGACAAACTTCTGACAACTACTCTTCTCAATATTAACTTTAGTGCCCACATTTTTATTACCTCTTCTGCCACCCTGTTTATTTTTATTGACTTTCTTCTTCTTCTTCTCAATAAACTTTGCTCGTCTTTATGGTATTTGGTTAGTATAGCAATTAAGAGTAGTGCCCTCTGGTGGATTGATTAAGAAATGGTTATATGAACGTACAGGATGCATGGAAGTATGAAGGCAGTGATGCATGACAACAATAGAAACAGACGTACCTATTTACGTATGTAAAGTGAGCGTAAATTAAATTAAATTTTATTTATAGAGCCCAGTATCACAACAAGGTTGCTTAACAGGGCTAAAAATTTAGTCAAATAAATAGTCAATGAAGCAGATGGATGATCCTTTTGACTGTTTTAGGAACCTTGCAAAAATACTCAAATCTTAGATATGCTGCTCTTTCATTGGTTGTCCACAACCCTGAACCCTTTTTGTTCAGGAGAATTCTACATAGGGGAAATTACTAGAGATAACAGCCCTCATTTAACCTGTGTGGTAGCACACATGGGGTGGTTTCTACTAACAGACATTTTCTCCTAGGAGTATGTGCTGTGTGAATGCTTGAACCACCAAGGGGGGGCGACACCCTCTGCCTGGCAAAGTTATGGCCATCTGACTGGCACCACTTTACCCTGATCACCCCTAACTAGACAGAAACCAGGAGCGCTTAGTCTATTTGTTAGCTCTTTGGTGGAGACTGTTTAAGCGAACATTGGATGCCTGCTGGGTTTGTGCCTCCAGGCCATTTTTCCCCTTTATTTGGTTCTCACTCTGACTGCTGGTGAAGCCTGGTACCTTTCAAACAAAATTAGATGCCTATCCGTATTCTTGATGATTCACTGCCATTAAAGCAGAAGAAAAAAAAAAAATGGTGGGGGGGTGGGGCTATAATCTAATGCAAGAGGGGCTTTTAATAGCACGAGTGTACAAGGGAGTACTATCTACTAACAGCTTCAATCAAAAAAATTATGGTAATCTAGTGATTTTTGGGTGACACCCCGGAGTGGGTGAACTGTCCAAAAGATCATGTCACAATGTTTTTCATCACAATACGATCCAAGGTTTGAACTGTGATCTTTCATCTCACCTTTGAAATGTACCAAACCAGAGATTAATGTCTCTATTTTTATTAAAGATACCACAATTTCTACAATAACAATTTGGGTACTGAAATAATATTCAATATCTACTGAGGTTAGTAGTTAATTTAAGGGATACTAAAGAGGCATAAGTGTCATCATTTTTAAAAAGTCAAATATTTGTTTTTATAAGGATAGTAGAGAATGACATCTTAGTCGAGCGATCCTCTGATGACACTCATAACTCATAACAGTGGTGAATGACTGCACTGGAAAAGTATCTGCGGCTTGACTTGGCATGACAATATCTATGATTGTAATGTCTGTGTGATCATTTCATCCCCTACCCCTAATTTCCTTTTCTTTATCCCACTTATTATTTGTAGTTGTCTGAAGCAATTTCAAAATGGAAAACTAATTTCTGACACTTCCCCCTGACTTGGAAATAAATGACTGCTTACACTTGTAGCTTTGACCAATGGAAAATCTGCCACAAATGAGAACACTGTTAACTCATCACTTAAAAATTCACACCAAAATGTCTGAAAGGCATTGTGCTGTAGTTATGTCTCTGTCGGGTTTCTTTTATTGGTGATGACAAAGAACACTTAGTGATGACATAGTACTGTACCTTTTTAAATGACTTTTCCATTCGCTCAGAAGAAACAGAAGGCTTTTTCGGAGTGCTGCTTTTGACCCGGGGTCCCTTTACCACTTTGTGAAGCAATTCTGCACAAGGGAACAAAGCTCATTATTGTGACATAATGTGTCAAACTCAGGCTGCTCAATCAATAGAATGATAATAAAGTGGGTACATTAAATCAATTAGCATTACTAAGGCGTAATTTCCTTCCTAAGGTCCAGTTTCTTTTCTTCCTTCTTTTGTCAGAAGGAAAGCAAAAGTACTAGTGCTGATTTCAGGGACTTCAAATTTTCACAGCAAAAAATTCTGAACCCTGTTTCAAATCTCTTATTAAGAAGTGTTTTTTTTTCCATTCGATTAACAATATGGTGTTTTATTTAGTAGTCCACTAGGAAATAGAAAAACAGTGTTCAAAAGCACACAGTGTTACATGCAATGTGCAACTTCTCTCTGGGGATCTTAAACAAACGAAGAGAAGTGCTTGAATCCCTTGTGAACACACAGCCCCAGGCCGCACTGCTTTGTAGTCCACCATGTTTCCCCAACGGACGGCTAATCTCTGCAGACTAAAACGCTGCTTTATTCCAAGAACTTCAATAGTGGCCTTGGCAAAGATATGATTTAGGTTTTATGATAACAACACAATGCATGCAGGAGTCCAAGTGTTTGGGGATTTAGTGCACACACATTAATATGTGCTCACACAGCACATATCAGACCTCTGTGTCACTGTTTCCCACACATATATACACCTCACAAACTAGAAGTAGCTTTCCTTCTCACCTCAGTGCAACACAAAACAATATTAAACTTTTTTTTCTTACCTTTCTTTCTTTTCTGTTAAACATTCATGACAGTATGACCAAAATAATTTGTACAATGAAGCTGGAAACATTAAACATTCAGGACCTTGACTTCTCAGGTCAGTTGATCTTTTGGAGAATGCAGCAGGAAAGAGGCCATAGAAGGAGAGAGCAAAAGAAAAGGCTATGTTGTGAGGAGCTGCTGCTCCCTTGGTTTGCATTTGACACTTTGCCCAGGGAAGTTTGTTACTTTGAATTAGCCTGCTCTTTTGTCTCCCCAGCATGTCACATCCAATCAGACAGAGCACCAAATAGGACAGGAGGGCTGCCGTGTTCGCTGGGTACATAACCAGGTTGGGAGACAATTATCCAGCTCCAATACTGGTGGCTTGGGAGTTGGCACCTCGGCACTACCTTGATAAAAAGACGTGGTGGCTCCCTAGTCACCCTCAGTTGGAGGAGGTCCTGGCACTGCGGCATACATTAACGTCCCTCCCACGTCTCCACATGGGCCGCAGCACAAAGGCCCTGTTCCTTTCATCTGCTGCCTTTCGTTAGCGTGATCCTGGTGGAAGCACTTCAACCCTCCACCCCTTTGATCGCGTCACAAAGGTTCTTCAGGAGTAAATGTTGTGGCCATCCACATTTTTTTTTCCTGATAATTTGCTTGAGTAAACTTACAAACTCACGTGTACTTGGTTTATCTGCAGCAATCAGCAATATTCACTTGAGTTAAATTGTCATGTCTATTTTTGTGGCTAGTTTTGTATCATACTGTGCACATGATGACAATGGTTTTAGGAAAATAATACACATTATTTAATCCCTAAATGAGGAGTTACCAGGCCTTTACTGTCAGTTAAGGATATCGTTCAGAGCATAGACAAACATTTACTTTCTGGAATTTTTTTTTTTTTTTTTTTTACAAAATACTTCTGAAATTCAGTCATACTAGATTGAGATTAGCTGCCCTACCCATGAAATTACAGTGTTAACGCTCTCAGGCTCTAGTGTAACATTTACATTTAGTGGCTTGCATGTTCTCTCAAATGGATGTATTTTCTAGTATTCCCTGGCAAGGTTGTCAATAGGAGACAATCCACAATTTTAATTAGTGCCATCCTTTAAATCAAACGCTTGCATCTTCAACTGACACAATCATTGGTTGTGAAGTAAATTAAAGTGATCGAGGACAGATTTGTTATTGAACTAGTTAATTAACGACACTGGTTGCAGTGGTCAGTGTTTGACAAAAGGCTGCAGATTGAATTAAAAGTGAAGTGCTTTTTAACATTACGAATGATAGGACGAACACCACTTGATCTCCTAATCAATTTGCAAGTTGATAAAGTCTTAATTGAGTTGTCCTATTAAGTCCACTGGGAGTTATCTTATTAATTCTGCTCACACATCCACTCAGGCCAAAGGAAAAAGCATAGCTTAATAAAGATACTGCCATGTTGAACATGCATGCTCTTTTACCATTATGGGTGATACCTTCAATGTTGTTTGAAATCTTTGTAGTCTACGCCTGTGGCAACATCCTTGGTTCGACATTGTACACAGAGAAAAAGAGTGGATAAAATAAAAGGGGAATCATTGCGTCAAATTAAATTTGGGCAAAAGTATTTCCAAATCATTGGAGAAAAAAAGAAAAAGAAAACGTTTACAAGGTAATTTTAAAGAATAAAGCCAACTAGGGTAGTAATGCATTCTGGTGTTATGTTGTTTGAGGTACCATATTTTGTAAAACCTGTCCTCTAATAACTCAATAAAGGTGCATTATGGGAAACACATTCTCCTTAGAGCCCTCTACATCACTACTCCACCCAACACTGGTTGGCAGGTGTTCCCTCTTGTCATGCTCCTCCACTGTAAAAGAAGTCAAATGTCTATGCTTATGCTGAAGGATAACAAACTGGCGACACACCTCACTTATGTTCTTTGATTAATCTAAATGCACACTGTAGCGACATCAAGCTGATAAAACTTTGCAAAGCCTTAAGTTGCTGCTGCTTCTTTAATAGATACATCCTTTAGAAGGGCTCTGGAAGTCCCTCTGGTTAAATGAGGACAGAGCGCCACAGGGGGATGAAGTCAGGTACAATGGGCTCAGACGACTCTAATTTCCCCTTGGGGAATCACAGGCTGTTCGCTTCTTCAAGAAATCCGAATACTCTGCTGAAGTAGTGGTCAGCGGACCACTCTGAGCAGCAGTAGAATCTGCTTTCTTGGCAAGTGGTGACTGGGAAGTTGGACGGTATGAGATTCTGAATGTTAATGCAGCAGCCGGTCGGCCTGTGATCTGTACAAACATGTGACGAGTGGGCCGGACTGTGGCTGTATCCTTCATACAGCAGCAGGGCTTCTCCTACTTTCTTTTTCCCTCACATGGTGGCAACAGCAGCGCCAAGGAAACCAGCTGGGTCAATGCTCCCATCCAGGACACCTCATTTCTCCCCATCCACGTGCAGTGTCAGCCATCTTTCCCTCTTCTGCGAGTTAATGATGAGAGCTTTACCTATTTAAACCACTACCCTGTATTTTGCAGTTTGGGCATGTTACAGCTTGAGGCCCATTATGTACACGTTGTGAGTGTTTAAACATGAAATTCTACAAATACCACTGATAGACTTTGAATGGCAATTTGCCATTTCCCATGGCAGAGACTCTTGGTGTGGCTTGATTTGTTTGGACAAAACAGGTAGCAGTAATCTTTTTATGTGTGTGTTGTAGTTTTTTTCCCCTCTGAAGTGCTGTGTTATGATGTCCTTGCTATTATGGTGGCTACGACTTACTAGAAGGACTAGTGGTCATCTGCGGTAGTAAAAATTGCTTGCTTAGCACAGGGGTCGGCAACCTTCACCACTCAAAGAGCCATTTAGACTCGTTTCCCACAGAAAAGACAACACACGGAGCCACAAACCCTTTTTGACACTAAAATGAACACTGCATATATAATTTTTTACCTTAATGCTATGTATCAGAGTCCTGCAGGTATCTGCAGGTAACCCGCAAAAATATGCGGGGACAAAAAAGTAAATAAATAAATAAATAAAAAATCAGAAAATGAATGAATGGCAGGTCCGGGCATGGGTAAAATTAAACAAAATGTAGGGGCAGCGGGTAAGGAAGTAAAAAAATAAAAAAAAGATTAATGGATGAAAATAATTGTCTTGTCAGGACATTTAATGATGATAATCATCTAATTTGATTGTGGGTGATCCACATCCGGTTTGTTTTATTTTGAAGAGAGCTTCATCTCTGTTTACCTCCGAACAAAGACACCACTGAACTGCACGTATTAGACATTTACTGATGGTGTGACTTTTACCCATAAATAAAGCCCTTAAAAGTGAGTTACTGTGTATGTGGGTATGGGCGGGTGTGTCTTGGACATGTATAAATGTGGTAGCTCGAGCTTTGACAGAATACCAGCTCCTATCATTCACTTTTTACATTGGCGACCAACTCATCACTAATCAGAATACAGTCTTTAACCTCGTCCACTAACAAATGGAACTAACGTTTTAAACATTTGCCATTATTTTATTGACTGACAAAAAATTAAATATGTTTTATTTTAATATTACAAGAGCCGCAGCAGAAGGATGAAAGAGCCGCGGGTTGCCGACCCCTGGCTTAGCAGAAAATAGGCTCTGTCAAACCTGGCTCTTTTGTGAAACTAAGCAGTGACTGACAGTTATGAGCCATGTTAGTCTAGTAATGTTGGTATTAGGTTGCTCTGTTGCCTGTTCAGTTAGGCAGTAGTTGTTGGGAGAGGACCTTTCTGTGCAAAGTGAGAAGAAGAATTTCAGTCACAATTTACTTGGGGTCGACTGGTATTGAATTTTTAAAGGCAGATATGAGAATAAATAAAAAAAAGTTTGGATCAAGAATAAGCACCTACCTATTGGTATCTCAACATTTTTTGATATACGGCTAGACTGTTCTTAAGGGAGGAGCATGGCCTCGCCTTGACACAAAGGTCACGACTATGTCACAACTGAGAGAGTATTCTTGATAATGAGAAACTAAAATAAATTTTTGAAAGAATCCACAAAGTACAAAGAGAAAAGTCTCACCTTGATGTTCATTAGCAAGACCTACGTGGAGCTCCTTCACTGTAGCCTGGTCCATAGCAGCCTGAACTCGTAATACGTCCAACTCCTCTTCCAGGCTAACCCTGCAATTATACACATTATTAAGGGATTGACAAAAATAAAACAAACACAGTCATTTTATAATAAGTATATTAAATCTCCACAAATATCACTCTACCCACTGAGGGCTATATTACTGTATACATCAGTTTTCCTTTTCGCCAGCAAAGACGATGACATGACAAAGAAATGAACTAATTAAAATACTTTTTAAATTATCAGGAAATCAAAGTGACAAGCTACATGAAACGCCAAGGTAGGAGAGTGCAGTGCGTGTATCATAACACAGAAACAGACTGGAAAGTGTGCCCAATTACCTCTCTGCAATTAGCTTGATTCCTGCTAAAGGCTAATTATGTGGAGCCATGCTCGAGACTTTACACTTTCAAGTTATTATTAGGACCCCAACTGAATTCTACTGAGGATACACACATCCCCACAGAGACACCCACACCTGAAACACACACCTAATTTCCCTCCCCTCTGCTCCTCAGAGTCAGAAAGAAACACTAGAAACAAGCTCCTGCTATGTAGTGGCATTCTCCCCTCAGTTAACCTCATTACAACAGTACAGTAGGTCTGCACTTATGACTGACTTGGTAAACCATCCAAAGCAGCATGTGATCCTCTGAAAAGTAACAGGACTTGTGCAACCATGGTGGACTACAATGAGCACAATGGCAGGTAGCTCCAACTAGAAGCTAATTCAGCAAATAGTTTTGCATCATCAACCAATACATGTGGTTTTTCTCATATGCCAAGAGACAATGGCTTAGGAAAGTTATCACCATGGCACAGAGAGAGAGAATGTAATTATCCTTTTAGCCCAGTCCAGTAGAGGTCTGGTCTAATGGCTGACTGCAGCTTAAATAAGTACACAAATGACTCTCCCTGAGGAGAGGTGAGGAAGCAGATGGATATGTGTCCCTTCTCTATAGATTTTCCTCCATAAATGAACTCAAGTCGATGAAGCACCGGCACTGCCTTATGTGTCCAGGCTGTTAATGGGACAAATGAGCTGAAATATGCAGTATGTGGAGGGAGCCTGGTCCATCTCATGTTTCTCTTTTATGCCTTTTCAGATGCTGATGGTATTGACGCCAAACCAAAGTTCATATGCAAAACATTCAATTTTGTTGAAGGATAAGCATACTTTGTTGGATAAGGAAGGGATTAGATTGCAGATTGGCCATGGGCCTCCAGTTTCACATCATAACATTCTGGAGATGGAAGACTATTGCGTCCTTATTTAGTATCAGTCAGAATACTGGTGGTGCAGAGTGCGACACAGTCCGCCATAGATAGGAAAATTACAGCGATCTCGTTGAGGAACTAAGAGCATCTCACTGACAAACTCGAATAACATAAGCCACTTTTACACAGAGATCGTAGAAAAAAGGTGAGACGGTGATCCCACCTTTTTGCCACAAGTGACTGATATCCACAGCCAAGCCAAAGTAACAAAGAGTAACAGAGGTGGAACAGGCTGGATTTTTGCATAGCTGACGCGCATTTTGGAACCAAAATGGTGATCCAGCGCAGTATAGTGTGATTGAAAACTTGCATGTCAAAAATACAGAGCATAGCAGTGTTGCTAACCTCTCCAGAGTCAGCCTGTGTTTCAACATTCCACAAATGTTAGCATGGATAGTCTTCCACCAAAAGTGAAAACACGCAATACATCATCAAAACATCATACGTTGCTTGCAGAATGAGAGGTGTTCCTTTTACATAGCGTTCAAGAATCATGATTCCACCTTTATCATGGCTACGTTACTACCTTCAGATGTGTTACAGAGCAATGACAGAGGTAGGACCAAATGATCGTTTACACAGCTGTCGTTTTAGAATAAAGGTGAAATATTCCCTGAACAGAAGTGCTGCGTAAAAGGGGCTATTTTTACAGTTATATTTTCATTAGTGTAATCACACAAAAATAAGGGTTGTTGTATTTTTGTTATCTTACAATGAATCATTTCTATCTACATGAGGAGGACATGGTTCATGGACCTGGAGGTGTTGCAGCATCATATATCTAAAGCATCTCCAAACAGCCTTCTTCTTCTTCTGAGCTGGTTGTTTTTTGGAGAGTTGACATCTTCATCATCGTTATTTACAGGATTACAGCTGTTCAGTGCATTAAATTCATCGTACTATTGTGTTGGTTTTTTTGTTTTTATTTTTTGTCGGTGAAGACGTCAGTGAAGGCCTAATAGTAACTTTCATGGTTCGCTACTGATTTACAGCATGTGGCATCATGCAATAAGATCATCACTGTCAGTCCAGAGTCAGATGTCCAGATGTCAGTCCAGAGTCCACACAGACCAAACACAAATACTAGCTCTGATGAAGGACTTCAATTTATTTATTCTTTTTTTTTTTTCACAACTACCATAGAAAATAGTCAGAATTTACTCAGTTAGTTGGAATCTGCAATTTCAGTTTCACTAAACCACACACTAAACCAACAGGTTTTTACTGACACCCCCTCCTCTTTCACTGCAAAACCTTTGTAGCGGTCGAACATCACATGCAAAAACAACTGAATGGGATTAAAGTAAAACGAATAAAAGGAATGACTCAAGTGATACACTGTGTCAAATTTCAAGCATGTGAAGCATTAACAAGGACATTTATTGAAAATATTTTTTTTAAAACCCCTCAATGATAGATTATACCATCTCAGTATATCACAGTAGTTTATCAATTTTTGTTGAATTCATTAATTTAAAGCAGAAATGTATATCATTCTTAACCAACATGCAAGACAGTATCACCTCCTGTGTGTGTGTGTTTGGGAGGCAAATTTTGTTTTGATTATGTTAATCGCATCTCTGGTCATTATCTGAGCCATGGATTTTAATTGACTATTGGGTTTATTTGTTAAAATAAAGTATCATTCAAAGCTTTTGGTTAATGTGATGAATGAAGACAAATTATACAAACATATTTTTCAACATTACAGTGTGTAGTGTTTTATGCTCACATTGTTGATTGTTCATAATCTGCTGGGTGCTGCGTTCTTCTTTATTGTCTCACTCATCATATTTTGGGTGCAAGTAATTCATTTGATAAACAGATACTTAGTATTTTGGCCAGTACTGAGAGACTGAAAGGCTATTTTGAGTTAAATCTCTCTTGCTTCTACAACTAATTCCCAGCATTTTCTCCATAAACTTCCTCAAGTAATTTGGAATTTATGTGCAATTAATATAATTTATGTCACACCTTAGCTATCAGAGTGAAAAAAAGGTTTCTTCAAAACAGCGTCATGTAAAGCATTTTAACTTTTTTTTTTTTTTAAATTAAGGGCATAGTTGCAAAGAATCTGAGAATCCTTCTACCTTCAGGTAAAAACTTGTAGAAGGGAGTTTAAGCTTAGGACTGATTTAGGAAAACTCTTTGACCAATCTCTGAACAGACCACAGAAAAACTTGCATGCCAGTAAGAGGTGGAGTCCACCCCACTGCTTGTTTTCTAGAAAGGTAGGATTGGTTGATCAAATCCAAAAGATATGCATTCTACCATAATGTGCAGAAAGAGTACAGTGAAACTTTCTTTTTTTTCTAATAACTGTCCAGAGTTTTAGTTTTTACCCACACACTGGCCGCAGGGTATTGTCATCAGTCGGTTGTCCGTTCGTCTGTCCAACAATGATAAAGTGAGGCGAACTCACTTTCACTTTCTCACAGCTTTATCAATATGTCTTCCACATACAGATCCATTGCGTTACTTGAGGAATTATGTACTGAGGTCCAGACTGAGGACAGA
>JAPTGZ010000001.1:1749922-1762484 GCA_029814645.1 Fowleria isostigma | reverse complement strand
AACACACACACACACACACACACACACACACACACACACACACACACACACACACACACACATATATATATTTAATAAAATCTATGTAAAAACATCAAAATCACATTTAAGGACAAAAAGGATTATATTCGTACTTCTACAGTCAGTAGTACATCAATCTGGAGTTCTCACGATGTGCCTTTGTACATACAGTCTATGTTTTTGATCAAAAGACGCTCATATTTTCAAGTTATACTGGATTTAACACGTGAATACAGCCGAATTTATGAGATCAAAAAGTCACACAAGGACCTGATTTGCTACATAAGTTGCTTGCCTTGAATAAGGTGGCTCAGTGACTCCCTGTTTTCTACCATGACTCAATAAATACTGTCAGACTACTCATCTCTAATCATGATATTCTAAAAACATGAGATGGTAGAAAAAAGACAGATTCAGCCTGGATTCATTGTAAGTCCAGTATTCTACATTTTTTGCCAAATCATGGAATTATGTAGAAACACATAGAAGATAAACTTTAACACAGCATTCAGTAATATTTTTAGTGGTTTTACTTTCCCATTAAATGGGAACAAGGTGACAGCACTAGTGACAGAACACATTACAAAAGTGACATACATGATTCTGCTGTTGGTTTACATGTATTCAAGTAAACAGTTCTCAAATGATCAACGATTTATTGCCTCCTGCCTTTCAGACAGTAAAATGAGCCATAGGGAGCCAGTAAATCAGCTAAAAGAGAACACAAACAGACTTGTTTCACCTTCTTGCTCAACCACTCATTCAAATGCAGAGACTGCAATGGGGCCTGAGCTTGATAACCTTCTCTTAACACTGTAGGGACTCACTGTGCTAGATTTATCTCAGCAATATTCATTCTGGGAAATGGTCATTTGGGTCTCAAGACAGTGTTTTAGAAGTGCTGTTTTCAGAGGAGGTGATAGGGAGCATCTGTGCACAACCTCATGACAATGAGGAAGGGAAAATGAAAGACAAATGGAGAGTTTAAACAGACTCTCCTTTAAAGGCTGCGACTAGGTATTTAAAGCTTTATATGAGGCCTTTATTTGGTCCTAAATTTTTCAGCTGCCAGAAGTTAATTAGCCATTAGTGGATCATTGCTAACACTTATCTAACATAACCTTCACAAGCACAATCATTATAATACGGTCAACGGAACAACAAGCTTTTAAATGCTTGCCCCTGAGTTTCCCAGCAGTTATGCTTCCAGGAACTAGTGTTGCTTTGTCAGAAATTTGCATTGCAGGGAAGTAAAGCTGTTTGACTACACCTGTTCCGAACACAGTCCCAGCTCTATCTTCTTCAGTCCTGCTCCTTCTCATGACAGGTATGAAGAAAGCGAGGAGTGGAATAAAGATGGGGTATGCTTCTGCTTTAACAACTGAATTATGAGCAGCTGTGTGCCCTGGAACAGAGAATTTTTCTAAAGCACAAGTTTAAAGACCCTAGCCAAGTTTACTTTGCACCAGCCACACGGGTAAGGAGGGGCCCCGGGGGGCGGTGGGAATAGAGGAGATGAGGTGGAGCTGGTCAGGGGCACATGAAGGGGATCAGTACTAACCCCCGAGGACAGGCCAGTTATACAGCTAGGTAAGAGGCCGGCCGCCATCCATCCCTTGGGGTTGTGCTTGCAGGTCAGTTCCAAGGACCCTATGTGTTCATGTGTTTGCTGAACCCTCATACCCCACCCCCAGACAATCCGGTCCTATGCTCTGCTCAGCTCCAGTTTTGGCGGGGCAGGCAGGCAGGCAGGCAGGCAGGCAGGCAGGCGGATGGACATCCCTTAACAGGCAGCATCGGCGGCACTAGGGCTGCTAGCGTGTAATTAGCTCGGACAGCTCAGGCTTGGAGAGAGGCAGCCGGGCTATATCATAATGAGCTCAGCTGGGATTCGGAGGACCGGGCCGGGGGGTGAGCAGAGGGGAAAAGAAGTAAGAGGGGGTGGGAGAGAAGGGGGTGTGTGTGTGGGGGGCAAGTAGCAGAATTCTGGCCTCAGCCTACTGTAGCATCACAGAGGGCCGGAGGGAGGCAACTGGGAAGACAAGTAGGAAGAGGGAAAGAAGAGGTACAGAGGCACAGGATAGAGGAGGGAAGAGGTGAGGAGAGGTGAAGGCTAGGGGAAATAGGAGAGAGGAACACTATGGCTTTAGGCCAAGCTTTGTGTAGCATCACAGAGGGTCAGTGTTAGTGGTGCAGTTACACGGGCTCCTCCAGATCAAACAAGACAATGGCTATACACACCCAGAGACTGACTAAAAGATAAGTCAGGAGGAAAAAAAAAAGCCTCAGTTCTAGTCAAAATTTGAGCTAATAATACTTCTACACCTACCAGACCAAGAAAGTAAGTCAGTAAGTAAGTGTCTTATTGACTTACTAAATAATAGTATCAACAGGATGATAATACTTTGGCATAAATGTACCATTAAACATGCAATTATTTCACAAAGACACAGCTAGGGATTTTGATAATGTGATTTTACTTCCTGCACTTTTATGTGTGAATTTCTGGGCAGCCAATTTTACAAATGAGCACTGAGTCTAATGATCCTGCTTTGGCTCCTGCTGTCTGGTAATGATGTGAAGGGCTAGGTGAATGCTGTGAAGTTGGGAAGGGCACACTCAAATTTTAACACCCACAAACAAGAAGGGACAGTGGGAGTGTGTGTAATTTAACTAATGAGAAAAAAAAGAGACAGTTAGGTGAACACAAACTCAAATGTATCCAGTTCTCAGGTCACAGATATAGATCTATATATACACAGTTGGGGAAAAAATTATTAGACCACCCTATGTTTTCGACAATTTTTTTTGTCCATTTTAATGTCTGGTACAACTTAGGGTTGCATGATACTGAAAAAAACTGACATTGCAATTTTTTTAACCCTGCGATATATATTACAAGATGAAAAAACATTCCGGAGGATATAATAACTGTGGTGCCAAAATAAATGGTCTAACAAAGTAGTTGTCTTATTCCTCATTGTGTCAACAGCTTTAATACATTGAACATGTGTTTCAGTTTCATCCTTCTGTAGCTGAAATAATTCCACATAACTGATATTGCTTTTCTTGTTGTCACCAAGTTTTTATTTTCAGTGATTTTCATCTTCGGTTTCGGTGATATTCTTTTTTCTGGGCGATTTTCTTTTGTTCATCGCTCATTTTTCCATGTTGTTACCAGTGACTCACTCCATGTGCAAGGGCGTGGTCTGCTTCGGCAAACTGATTAACAATGATTGTGATTGGTGAATGGCTGTGTGAACTGTGAATCAGGTACCCTTGAAATTAGACAAGAACACGTTGAGTTCATTTACCTCCTACATTGCAGGACTTGCGATGTGACTACTGCGCACACGTACATTGCAATGACAATTCTCAAATGATACGTTGTGCAGCTGTAGTGCAACTAAAGGTACCGTATTTTTCGGATATAAGTCGCACTGGAGTATAAGTCGCAGGACCAGTGAAACTATGAAAAAAAAGTGTGACTTTTACTCTGAAAAATACGGTACATTTCTTTGAACAAATATAACAATGGCAACAAAAGTAGCTCATGAGAGTTTAATTTCAGAGCTTATATCTATTCATTTTCCATATTTTTTTTATTATAACCAAAATAACATGTTCTTATATTAATATCTCTGGCACTGTACTGACAAAAACAGTGCTTTTAGACATTCCATGTTTTCTTTTCTATCTGTTTTAGTCACGATACACACAGGAGTTAGCGCTTGATTGCATAACCAATGTGTTTGATGACTTTGAATGGTCTAATAATTTTTTCCGTGACTGTATATACACACGTGTCAGTGAGGCACATTTAACAGCAATGACTTACTTTTCCGCAGTGATTTTCTTGTTGAGGTTTTTCAAGTAGGCCAGTTCATTCCACACTGCATCGCTGTTCTCTTGTCTCAGCTGCCATGGCTCTGCACGTTGCGTCCTTCCAGCCGGCCTGGACGTACACAATATATATACGTATATTTAACAGGTAGCCTAATGGCACAGATGCGCACACATACTGATAGCCGGCATACCGACATGGGAAATGATTGGTCCTATACTGTATATTAATTTACTGCCTCTTCAATTCACATGGGGTAACAAGGCCCCTTAGTTCCCCTCTGTTTTTGTTATTCAGCCATCTTTAGCAGTATTCAAATGAGCAGCCTTGACTTTGACATTTCAGTGGCAAATCATGTACACACGCATGCATGTTTGTTAAAGCCCAGGGCACTGCCCGTGTGGCAGGGCAGTGGAGCATTCCCTGTGTGCCATGCAAATGTAAATAATGGCAAAAACACACTCGCAAACGAGGTCATTCAAATGTCTACACCTCACTTATGAATACTTAATGACAATTTGTGCTCAGTAGCTGCCCCCTCGATTGAACTTCGGCTCTTTCTATGTTAGACACACACAGAGTGCGACTACCCCCCAACTGCATCCCCCTACACGCCCATCAATCAGCCTTCGCCCACCACATTCAATTCCAATTAGCTGTTCATTTGCAAAATAAAACCGCTTTTAGTGAAACATCTGCAAATTGAAAAAAGCAGCAGATAAGAAGAGAATACCATTTTTATCATGTGCACACATACACACATTCACACACACACACACACACACACACACACACCACAGTTTCTCATTTTCTCTCAATCAATGAAGCAGAGGTGTAGTAATGGATTGTTAGGGTCACTGCTATGGTGGAGGACTTCTTTTTCCCGTGGTCATTATTGGCTATGTAGATGCTGAAACGCTACGCTAATACTAGTTAAACCCTGGTGCCTGGGAGTTAGGGGCTATGAAGGAACGGCAAATGTTTTCATTTAATACCAGTAATGCCCCTGTGAGCAATTTAAAGCCCTTGAACTTCTTCACAGTGTATGTTCATATGTGTGAGTGTGTGTGCCACTTACGGGCTGGGGTTCGTCTCTCCGAGTGCAAACCCATTAACAGATCATCTCAATGTTAAGTCACAAATACTGATAGCCTGTGACTTATTTTACTGGAAATGCTCGGTGAATTCAGCCTGAACTATGTTAAGGAGGCTTCGAGCTGTAAAAGTACATGATATTTTACCCACAGCTCTGTTTCAGTGTATTTACTGCATTCTTTGTGAAAGGTGTATGAAGCTTTATTAAGTCACAGTAAAGCTTTATACATTTTAATTTGTTTACAGTGGGCCTAAAAGCTGTTGAACATGGAGCCTTGAGAGAGCTATCTTCTTCAGGCCTCAGTGCTTCCTCCCCTATGGTATCCTAGTTTCCATTATTAAGCAGAAGGAAATAGAGAGAACTTTTCCACACCGCTGCGGCTAATTGCTCTGATTCAGGGGGAATCTGTTTATGGGCGCAACTTTGATCAGAGTACGGATGCTTTAATAACCTTTAATTTTATTTGCTCACCCCCATCATCCCCAGTCTGATTAAAAAACTTTTTCCCTTCTCTAATATAAATAAGAAGTTGGTTTTTTCCTCCTCTCCTTCATGCCATTTTGGGAAAATATGGTAGTAATGGTGAATGGCAGGGTGTTTTCACTGGGACTGGAAACTGTACAGCCCCTGCATGCTGATAAGCCAGTGGACCTTTAAGATGGTTGGTGATTGGCTGTGAGTAGTATCCTGGGCGGTACTGATTTTTCCAAGTGCAACTAATGTCACTTAGCAGCATGATGTACAGCAACCAATTGTCTATTTTAGTACTTTGTTAATGAAAGTAACTTTGAGATGAGGAAAGTTACAATTTGTGCAATAATGTACAGGGTTCCTACAGGTCTCTACAAGTTGAATTTAAGACCTTTTTAAGACTGCTTAGAGTAGAATTTAAAGGAGTGATATTTTGCTGTTTTAGAATGGAATTTTGCATTTAAAAAAAATATTTCCTTGTGGTCTACATTAACTGTAAAATGCTATGCTTCCATCTTCAAGTCCATTTCTGAGTAATGACAGTAGACAGGTGGTTTTGAGCGCTGGCCCTTTAAATACAATGAGCCACTTCACACCCCGCCCCCTCCAGGATGTTGACTGTGCTGTTCAGACATCTTTGTAGTTTTAAAGATACTGTACAATGGTCTAGTGATAATAAAAGTTTTTGGAAATTCTAATGTATAATTAATAATAGTAACAACAGCAAACTGTGGTTCAACCTCATAGGCCTGAGTCAGAATCTGATCTGGAGGAGGACAGAGAAGAAGAACGTGTAGACCACCACTTTTGATCATTTCACCACGGTCATTGTCACGTCCGCTAAGTAAACCTGGAAAACCCGAACGATTGAGACAAGAAAGGTGACTTTAAGCATTGTTTATCTTCTATAATTTGTGACACGGTGTTTTTACAGCATTGTGCTTAAAAAGTCAGCCTAAATGCTTTAGATGCATTTAAAATCAAGCCGGAATTAGCTCGTTGTAGACACACAATCAATGAATTAGCGTCTACCGCCAGGAGCAAGGGTGGTCAACCCTGGTCCAGGATAGCCACAATCCTGCATGTTTCAGATGTATTCTTCTTCCAACACACCTGATTCAAATGATCGGTCTACCATCAAGCGCTGCAGAAGCCTGATAATAACCCTCAGGTGTGCTGGAAGAGGGAAACATCTAACACATGCAGGATTGTGGCTCTCCCGGACCAGGGTTGGCGACCCCTGGCCGAGAGTAAAAAAATACCTGGAGATCTGTACAAATGTATTGAAATCATAATCAGACCGGCCAATTAATGTGTTAAAGGTCTTGACATGTCTTTCCTAAATGGGTGCAGAAATAGTAGGTACAAATTTGTTTTAGATGTGTTTAAACTGAACCGGAAATTAGCAAACAAACTAGCATAGTGTCTACCGCTGAGAGTAAAAATACGTGGAAATCTCTTCAAAATCATTATCAGACCGGCCAGTTAAGGTGTTAAAAGTCTACACATGTCTTTCCTAGATTGGTGTGTAGAAATATTAGGTATGAATATGCCTTAGCTGAGTTTAAAACCAAACTGTCAATTAGCCGTATAGACTACAACCGCCGCTGCTGATGGCGTACTCAGAGATGTTCATTGGAAGTCTTGACTAATGTAGCAATGTAAATACTTAAAAATGCAAAAGATTAAGAGGAAGTTTAAATGGGTTGTAGAAATCAACTCGATTTCTCTTAAAGTTAATATAAAGATAGATCTGCAACACCTGGAGGGTTCAAACTCAAACTTTACCTATTAGGGTCCAAAAATGTACAAATAGATGACCCAAAGGCTAAGAAAAGTGGGTTTAGCAAAATATCACCCCTTTAAATAAAGTAAGTAAATTCAGACTTTTAAGACTTTGTAAGACCCCACAGGAACCCCAAATACTGAGATATTACTGAGTTATTTAGTTGCACTTTGACCAAGCAAGTTCACATGTGTGTCAGGTCGGAAAGGAGACGCAAAAAGTCTACACTTTTGGACCTGTGCACAAAAAGTGAACAATACAGACCCCCCGCATCTTTCCAAAAAGGCAACAACACAGCATGGAAGCTACTGGGAAATCCCTAACAAGCTCAAAATGCAATGAGACTCGACGCCTATCCCCACTGACTTGTTAGGGCCCTGATTTTCCAGCACTAATGGGAGTATTTAAGTCATTTTCTATTGTCTCTCGTTCAGGCTGGCATTACCCCAGTGGGTTTTACAGCTATTTAGGGATGGGGCTTAATGCCAAATGAATGCCAGGATCATAACATTGAGTGACTGGCTGGTGCCATGGTGGGGTCTGAGTGAAAAGGGCAACGCTGCCTATTGCATCAATTTTGTGTCAAATCAGTCATGAAATACAGATATACTGACACTGAAACAACAAACTCCTTTTGTGGGTTTGTGAGCCCCCTTTGGTCTTTGTCCCAAACACAGCCCTGTTTGGATGGCTATAGGTTAGATGCAGTAAAGATTCTATATGTTTCCTCTGACAGAATCAAGGTTATAATGCACCATTTGACAGACTTCTTTTGATAACCTTCTAAAATGTATAACAGCGGCACAATGGGTGTTGACTCTCTCGCTTCATCTCTCTGTCTTTGTTCCCACTGTCTCAGACACATGCTGTTGAGCCGCACTGAGCTGACATGAGCCGAGTCGAGCCTAGCGCTGAACACGCTCTCTCACTGACTCCACTTTCACACGGGCTCACATTGCACTGCTGTTTTCTTTAATTAACCCAAAGAGAAAACAGCTGACAGGGTCAACACTTAGCTCCCGTGTGGCCACCAAACATATGCACCTTTATAGAATGGCTTCAGTGATGCAGGTGAACACGAGAAACAGGTTAAAAAAAAATAAAAAAGGAGACTTGGAGGGAAATAATGGAGATAACAGAATCATCATATTTATGACATTTTCCACACATCTTTCACTTTGTGTAAAAACCCTGTGGTTTCTGGGGAAGATAACAGGTTGAGGCAGGAAATGGCCTTCACCTCTCCTCCCTCCCCCCCTCCACAGGCCTTCTCAAACACCTTGTACCCCCCAGGACCAGACACCTCCCATCTCAGGCTCTCACATCCTAATGAACACTGAGGGAGAAGGGACGTAGACGCGCCTGGCACAAAATGGACTAAATTGACTCGGCTTAAAACCTCTGAGCTTTTCAAAAGGCAACAGAATTTCTCCCACTTTCCCAAATCCAGCACTCAGGTCTTGTCAGACAACATGTGGAGAGCAATAAGACCCTAAGACTATTTGTGAGTGGTTTCAGAGAGTTATAGTGTTTCACAAGGGCTTTTAACATAAGGTGAAGTTGAGTTATGTGCTTTGAGACACCTCTTACTCACTGCTGCCAGATCAAACTGGAAGTTAGTGTATGCACAGCTCCTGTGAGTTTTATCAAGGAAATATGCGTGCATCAACTGATCCAGTAAACTGTGTACAATATTTATTATGTCAGGTTACACTCAGAAAGAACTAGATCATACATAGTGTCGTTCAACCACTTCTGAAAAGCAAAAGTGTTTACAGCTGCTCTAAAGCACCACACTTAAGGGTGGGGTGAAAGGCCAGAGAAGCGTGAGAAAAGTAATGAAATAGAGGCACAGTTTCAATTTCAGGGTCATTTATCAGCACTTTAACTAATCCTCTCACTAAGAGACATGTTCAGTCTGCTTTCTTTTTCATGTCTGTTTGACCCTTGAATAAAAACTTTAACTGGCGCATACTGACCCCATCCATTCTCTGTACGTTTGCTCCTATATGGGTCACAACTACTTAAAAAGTATTTAAGTACACAAAACTTAGTTTTCCGAAAAATGGTCAGCAACTTTAAATACCTCCTAATATATCTTTGCATAGAAAACCTATATGGCACATGCAGTTAAAGTTAGAAGAAGGTTATCCCAATCTCCCAATATTACATTTAAAAATCAATAAATACTTTCTAAAATTTTATTTATGTTCTATTATCTTTACTATGTTCTATTATCTTACCTTGACACATCATGCATAAAATGTTGTCAGATATTTTCATGTCTGTATCCTTGACTAGGACTTGCCTTTGTGTCCTCTCATTGTTGAATGGTGACAAAATTGCTCCCATCATTTTTAAAGAAATGTGTTCTGCAAACTGTTTTACTGTTATTGCTGAAAACTTTGTTTTTGGTGTGAAACAATTGTAGGAAATATGTTAAATAATCATGTGTACATTTGAGTCCCTCACTATCATCTAAAATTGTTACTAATAAAACATTCACCAAAACTACTAACTATACATCCAGGAGAGAGGAGGCGCTAAGTTTAGTAATTAATTGAAAAAGCTGATGATACACTGCGTATATTTCTGGGGTTTCAATAGATGGAAGGGCAGCTGTGGTTCAGATGGTGGGACACAAACCAGAAGGCTGGTGGTTTGATCCCTGGGTCCAGTCCACATGTCCAAGCATCCTTGAGCAAGACATTGTGCCTGTTTACATGACCATAAAAATTCAATAACTGGGAGGAATCAGATAATTGTAATAATCAGATCTGATGTGTTTATATTCACTTAAAAAATGCTATAATCAAAAACCTTGGTTTATATGCTCCAGTCCATTATCAGATTTCATTCGGATACGTACATACAGGGTGACAGTAGACTCTTCTGCTCACATTTGACTACGTAACTTCCATTTTCTATGATTTTAATTGTTTACCCATGTGCTGATGTAAAAGAACTAAATAAATTAGATTAATCTGTAAACAAGCAGGATAGACATTGGAGTATTGAGAACAAGTCCGGGTGTGTTAATCTGATTTGTCATAATCAGATTACTGTTGTTATCTGATAAAACAGATCAGATTATACTGTTTACCGTAATGATTGAAGTAGTAGTGTGCATGTAAACGGGCTCAGTAAGTTACTCTGTGACTGTTTGACTGGTGTGTGAATGTGAGAGCATTTGTGTGTGTAAACATGTGAATGTGACAGATAAAGACAATACAAATTCAATTTTAGTTCCCATTTGGAAGGATTTGTATTCTTGAATAATTTAAAAATGTTGGTTTAAAGTTTGGTAGAATGGCTCAAATTTTATGATGTACTTACAATCCTTTGGATTTTTCCACCTCTTTCAGCTGGTCTTTGATTGTCCTGTAGTTGGACTGGATGAGGCAGAGACGTTCACGGCGTTTATCATGGGCCCTCCTCAGAGCTTCATTTTCCTGATTCTGTAAGAAATGTGGTAAAAATCAAATAAAGAAGGGACTTGGTTTCCATGTTGACCATGTGCCACACTGCTGTACAAGATGAGGGAAGCCTCAGTCCCTTTTCATTTTTGATCTGGTGCAGTTAGAACACCTGTGCCTGACAAAAGTTTTTGCTATTCTCCTTCCTCCGTGACAACAGCTTCCACTTTCACAACTGAGACATCATTAAAGGCTGATATTTACATGAACAGTGAGAGAGGCCACGAAGCACACGTGTGAGCCACATTCACACTCCTGAACTCACTTACTGGAGTTACCAGCTGACGACTAGCGTGTGCAGTGTTGTTGCTGACAATGTTGTTGACAGCTATTAAAACACAGCAAGATTGGGCTCCAGCTTTAAAGAAGGAGTAAGAGAAGACAACATATAGATTTTTCTTGTCAGGGGCACCCCTCCTCCTCATCACACTGACCTTAACAGAGAGGGCGATGGAGAAAACACTTTCAACAGGCAGGACAAACAGAGGTGAAAAAAAGAGTAAAGAAAGAGAGAAAGGCAGCTGATGAAAATAAAGGAAAGAGAAAGAGCAAAGGAGAAATTAGAAAGAGTAGGAAGAGGGAGAGAGAGACAGAGAGAGAGAAGCAAAAGGGAAAGTGAAAAGAAGAGTGCAGGACAGGTTTCTGCTTGAGTGGCCAGGGCTAGGGAGAGTTGTCGAGCGCTTTCTGAAGGGAAGGAGCTTGTTTACTGCTGATATGACACGGCTGCCCTGCAGAGAGGGAAATGCGAGCCCTCAGCCCTGTTATTATTAACAAGGACAAAGAGAACAGAGAGAGAGAGCACACAAACATGCGCCGGACACACAACAGGAGTGCGCACACACATACAAAACACACTCACACTGCCAGTGTGACAAGTATGGATTTTCCCTTGTGCGGATTATTCACAGAGGACATCTGCAAGACATCCACAGCCCCTTCATGCAGCCCCCCAACCTCTCAAAAACAAAGCTTTAATGAAAGGGTCCAGACCAGGGCGGTGTTAACTGGTGGAACTAGGAGCTGGGGGAGGACACAGAAGAGTTGAGGCAGACTGATAAGAGGGGTGGGAGGGATGGAGCAAGTGGCAGGGCATTAGCCACATCATGGATTCCCAGGCTCCTTATAGAGCTTCCCCTGGGCAACCCAACTCTGGTCATCAGGCCACAGACCCTTGCCCACAGATCAATACACCCCCTTACCCATCCAGCATACACATCGGTGGACGTTTTCAAGCTGAAAAATAATTACACAGCAACAGCAAGTGTTTACTTGAAAGTGTAAAGAACAAAAAACACAAACAAAAACAAAATAAAAACACACAACAAGGCCATTATTATGAGAATTGTTTGTCTGCTGCTGTTTGCTGCTAGGTCAACATGTCAGTGGTACAGGCTATCCAATTTCAAAGGCATTCTATTGGAAAGAAATGTATAGGATCAACTGAAGTAGAACAAGCTGGACACAACACTACAGATAAATACATAATATAAATAAAATACAACAGGAAATACATCAAATGAATGCAGTTTAATTCTTTGAATGATGTAAAATGCAGAAAGTAGAAGTCTCTGAGAATAAATCAATCAATCAAATTTTAATTATACAGTGCCACATCATAACAAAAGTTATCTCATGACCCTTTACATTCAGAGTCGGTCTAAACCAGACTCTTAGAATCTTTCTTCGTCAACTTCCAAATGTACACTCTTTGTTTGGTAGGGGTAAGTATCGGCAAGAACCTCACGATACAATACGCATCACGATACTCAGATCACAATACAAAAGTATCATGATATATCATGATATCACGATATCGTGATATATTGCAATATTCTACACAGTTAACTAAGAAAAAATAGAGATGATGT
>JAPTGZ010000001.1:1697638-1707988 GCA_029814645.1 Fowleria isostigma | reverse complement strand
ATGCACACAGCACAGAACCGCAACAGCCAGCTGCATCAGAGCCAAAAGAACCTGTTTTAACTTCGATCCATCATATCGGCCGTCGGACACTACAAACCCAATACCGATAATTGTCAGAATGACAAATATCGAAGCCTATAATCAGCCAGCCGATAATTGGTCAACCCCTAATTACTGTATCAAAAAACAGAGAAAACTGAAGAAAAAGTGTATTTTTTTTAGCAAAATCTATCATATCTGGACATAAACCTGGTGGGTGCATCCAGTGTCATTGATCCACCTCCATGGGTTTTACTAATGAATCAACGTTGTAGAAGATGGAAGTGTTTCCACAGTAACAAAAGAGCCTCTGAACGTCCAAATGGGCCAGATATGATGACCATGAAAAGATGAATAACTGTACTTTACACCAATGATGGACATGGACGAGCCAATCAACAGGGATTGAACAATTAAAATTTTGTTAAATGGTGGCTGTTTGGGTCTTTATGGGTAAATACAAATAAGAGATATAGAGATTTCACCTTTGTTTCCTTTTCAGTAATGATGTTGCGTACACCTACTTCACTTTCGGGTGTCTTTTAATGACCTTATTCTTTTAATGCAAGTGGCATCCAACAGCATTCACCAAACACAACGTCAGGATTCAGAGTGCTTGATAAGACTGTACTCTACCTCCTCCAGCTCCTGGATCCTCAAGTCTTTAGATGAAAGAATCTCCAACACTTTCCAGTCCTTAATCTCAGCTTTGTGCTTCTCACTAGACAAAAGAGAAATAAAAACATGAACAGATATTCCTGAGCCCCTTTACGGAAATATTTTGCCTTTATTCTGAAACGACGTCTGTGTGTGTAAATGAAATGAAAATGAAAAAAAAAAAGAAAATGAATTATTGCACATCTTTGCGATATGAATATTGCACACTCCGTTATCACAAAATCGATATTTTTGCATTTTATCGTGCAGCCCTAATATCTATGCCATTGTACTGCCAAACATTGTCGTATATTTATTTTTATTTGTATGTATTAATTGATCCCCCTAAATTGGGAATGTTTTGGGAAGGGATCCAGGTAGAAATTTCTAAATGTTTCCGAATAAATATAAGACAAGATCCACTGATCTTTATTTAGGCGTGCCTCCTTATGACTTTGTGTGTATAGAAAAACTGTATTTATTTAAAATCCTTGTTATGGTGGCAAAAAAGTTGATAAGTGTGTCTTGGTGTAAGCTATAACCCCTACTGTTGATAAATAGAAAGAGTGACTCATCAGGGTATATTCAATAAAAAAATAACAGCTAAGTTCAACCTTACCATGGACTTATTTTATTATTTTTTTTTTTTAAAAAGGTGGACCCCATTAATCACCTATTTTGGACTGTCTTTATAGGGAATTAGGATGGTTGTCTTTTATATGGACATTTATGTTTGATTCAAAGAGGTAAAGGGCGTATTTCAGTACAAATATCACACACTGTTGTACATTTATTTTTATTTGTATGCATTTATTGATCCCCAGTGTTGTTATAAGAGCGAACTAACACTTTGCTGAGAAGTTCCAAATTGATGTTTATTTTGTATATTTTTTGACATGTAACAGAACAAATGTAATGCTTTCAGTCGGAAAGATTTTGTGAATGTATAAATAAATTTAAAGCTTGTAATGTGAATAACTCATTTGTTCAAAACGTAAGAGCTGACATCTATCCATTTTCCATAGTTTTATTGATAATAACAAAAATCACTTAAGTTCTTGCACCAATATCTATGACATTGTACTGACAACAGTGCTTTTAGATATTCCAGGCTTTTTTTTTTTCTGTCTGTTTTAGTCACATGATGCACACAGGAGTTAACACTTGATTGCATAACTGTTGTTTTTGATGACTCTTGATGGTCTAAAAATTTTTTCCGTGACTGTATATTATGTAACCATCTTGTGAACTTTCCATTTTCCATTTATTCGTGTTATAATTTCATGGTTGACTGCGGTGCTAATTGTGCACTATGTAATATAAACTACCATCCATATTTTAAACACAGTATGTTTGAATATATCCAATTAACTATGTGGTTTATATTTATAAAGAGAAAAACACATAGTTAGTAAACAGATTGCAGTACTACTACTCCCACAGAAGCACCAGACTCGCGCTAGCACCTCTTTTATCATGATGAACTTTTAGGGAGACAAAAACAGAACGGCAATTGGGGACCTGTTTGTTTCAACTGCTTTAAGCCACCAGGGGCCACCCATTCCCTCCACTCATCACTTACACTTCCCGCTTTCGAGGCCTTTCCTCTTGTCTCTTTGCCTCTTCTGATCAGCCCTCTCCCCTGGTAGACACTGAAATAAGTATCTGGTGTCCCCCCCCCGAGGAGCTGGAACGCAGTCTGGCCTAGCTACATCTCCGTGTATATTGGGCTGTGTTCACCATGTCCTGAGCAACCAACCAATCACTGTACAAGATCTGCAAGGGGAAGGGGAGAAGGGGGGTGGTGGGGGTGGCTGAATGGCGGTTCCCAGTGGGCACCAGCGCTTGACTGGAGTCGACACAATTACCATGTCAATATCCTCCTGTGCATCAGGTGATACAATACACATACACTCTCTGGGCGCATGTTCCCTCACCAATCTCACTTTGATGGGTTTCCTAAGGGGCGATCAAGGAACTGAAGGGCTGAGGTTGAGGAGGAGAAATGAGACGCGCAGGTACCGAGGAACTCTCTCTGCACACTGATACAGCACCATGTTTTACCCATATTAAGTGTCTACCATCAACTTGGAGACTTTAAGCAGTAGTTTGTGATGTCACTGTATTAGAGCTGTGCGAAGTGATCACACGCACTGAACATTTCATATTAAAATAACCTCATGGGTCACACAAACTTATTAGACCATGGAAAATCGTCAAAAACAATGGTTATGCAATCAAGTACAAACTGAAGTAAATAAAAGTTATTCGTCTTTTCATGGTCATCAGATCTGACCTATTTGGACGTTCAGAGGCTCCATAGTTACCGTAGAAACATCGTCATCTTCTACAACATTAATTCACCAGTAAAACCCGTGGAGTTGGATCAATGACAGTGGATGGAGATGTGTTTTTATATTCATTTACTGTCTTTGCTAAAAAAAAAACAAACGTCACTTTTTCTTCAGTTTTCTCTGTTTTGGATATAATAACCTTCAACTTTGAGTTTTAATAGACATTAACATGATCAATGAATTAAATATAGGAAAGTACCTGATGTACACTTAAAAAAGCTAAATACAGAAAATAAAAATATAATAATTGGTGGTAAATCACTTAATAAAGGTGAAATGGAGAGAAAAAAATATTTGGAAACTGCCACAAAAGTAGCATTGAGGTTTTTATGGGTTAAGATATCATATTGATCTTTCAGTGATACATTATGGACTGTGCACACAATGTTTTTTTATGGCAACGTAATAACATGAAACTGCAGAAATATACATGCCACTTTTAATTGGTGTGTTGTCTGTATGCATTATAAGCTTATGTAACATGATTCCATGATTTCAGTCTCTTTTGTATATAGATGACACAGTCGTAGAAAAAAATTAACCATCAAAAGTCATTTAAAAAATGGTTATGCAATACAAACTCCTGTGTGTATCATGTGACTAAAACAGACAGAAAAGAAAACACAGAAAAGCACAGTTTACCACAGCTATTGATGAAGAAAACCATGGAAAATAGATAGATATTTGCTCTTGTTGTTAGTTTATCATTAATTGAACATACTGGTGAATCAATGTTATAGAAGATGACAGTGTTTTCACAGTAACTACAGAGACTCTGAACGTCCAAATGGGTCATATCTGATGACCATGAAAAAGTGACCAACTGTATTTTACACCAATTATTTCCATGTCTTGATAGGATTAATGGATCAGCAGGTATTAAACAGTTTAGATCGGTAGATGGTTTTGGTCATCAGTGGCTGTTTGGGTCTTTATTGGTTAAAAGATCCCGTTTGTGACATTTGGAGGAATCTACTTGCAAAAATGTAATATAATATTTCTAATCACATTTTCAATAATGTATAATAAGAAATGACCAATCAGCTTCTTTTTACCTGGTTCGCTGATGAGGTGAAACAATACGAGTGTTCAGACAAAAATAATTAATGTATCTCTGTTGGCAAAATCAGTACATAATTGACGACGCTTCTATCAAATTTTCAGCTGCTTGGAAATCATTAAAAATAGCTTGTACTGCGCTTTTTACATGTCTATGATCATTTAATTATTTAATTTATTTCGGTTTTTTCTCTGATTATTATTTTTTTAAGCTGATTTCTTCTTTTGTGTGTGGATCAGACATGAAGGGAATTTCAAACAGCTTTTAAGTGTATTTTATCCAAACTAAAATCTATTGATATAACACTCCAAGAATAAATACATTTGGTTTATGTAACTGTACATGATCAGAAAAAACAAACCCCTGCACTTCTCAGAAAGTTCCCATGCCACTGTTTTTGGTATAGCTTAGCCACCCTGCAAAAGAGGTCATATTCAATCTCACAATTTATCCGATAAAGACAAGTATTTGGCAGGAGTGTTTCAGCTGTCCAGGATGGGAGCGGCAGAGAGGAGTGTTTTCATTAAAAGCGTTTTCATGGTTGAACTGCTAGACCGGGGATAAGAAGGCTTAAATCAGCATCTGCACCAGATTCAGTCGTAACCCCAGAAGAATGGCCGAGGTGCCTTAAACACCCCTTGAACGACTTTCACACATATTTCTCTTCACTTGTGAGATAAAGGAATTTTCAGCTGCTGAGCTTCTCAGGTAGCAATTTGAAAGATGAATGTACTCACCGCTCAACCACCAAACTGACAGCCTGGGTCAAGTCTGGATTTGCCACTTGCAGCCGTTTCCATAGGGACCACACAAACTCCTTGTCTGCCTGTGAACGCAAAGGCTACAATAAGTCAAGCTGAGATTCTTAATTGAGACGGGTAGTGTTTTTTTTTTTTTTCCAATAAATTTGTCTCCAGATGTAGCAGATCTCAGCGTTTCTGATTGAAAAACAAAAAATTAAATAGGATGCTCAATGACATTAGCATAAGACAGGCCGGGTAGTCAATCAATAATTTAACCATCTTGTACAAATAGTTTTTGATCTGGCCTGCCCTCTCTAATTATGAATCTCTCTTAACAGGAACCCCCTTACTGAGATGTGACCTTCGACTCAAGGGGAGCAAGCATTGACACTTGTCATTATGCACTATTTATGACTGGGGAGTGCTGGGATCCAAATCAAAACACAGCAGTCGAGCTTGCATTTTCTTTATTAATCAATTGCTCTCTCCAGATATGTTTTCCACTGCAGTTCCAAAGTAACTAGCCCCAAAGAAACTCAAAACTGATGACAGAGAGAGTCATCCTCAAGTAGAAAAACCCAGCCAGCCCCTGACACATTTCCAATTCAAATTGTCTCACTGGTTTTTCAAACATTTTTAAGCTACATTACATTTAATGAGGGACATCTAAAAACTACATTTTCTGACATTAAAAGACAGAATTATACCAAATCGACTTAATATAAAATTATCTGATAAATTATGTTCACATCATCATAAGATAAAAGTCATCCCTCCCACTGGAATCTACTGGTCTCCAATTAGTACATGAATTTTAACCCCCTTTTCAAAAGTGTCTAATCAATTATTTACTAAAATGGCAGAAGCAGACCTTGATAAGACCATGAGCTGAACATACAAAGTGGAAGGACTGTAGATCTATGTCTCTGTATACATATGTGTATGTATACAGAGGGGAGCGTGGGGAGAAAGGGGGATTGGAGATCTCGCCGAATCAGTCCGGTAAACTAGCAAACGATGAAATTAAGTAGCGGGGTTGATTTGAAATAGGTGGTCTCCCTCTGCCTGGCCTTTGGCTGCCATTAGTCGTTCCACAGACAAGTGTTCAGTCAGGAGCCTCATCAAGAGCTCTCCTCTGCCATGTGTGCTTAAAAATGCAATGAATGTGTGTTTGATGATCGCTGAATTATTCATTTTAAATCTAGACACTAAAACACCATGGGCTAAACATACCAAAGAGAACCACTGGAATTCAGCCACATATTAATAAAATTAGCATGGTCTAGTAGGATCATTTGCTGGCCGACAGATGAGCCTCTTTGTAGTTAATGGCTGTCCTGAAGTACATCTTGCCAGAGACTTAAGACATCAATGGTATTCAAATGCCACTATTTAAGTGGTACACTGCACAACTAAAGGTCCCCATTAGACAGATAGAATCACTGATGTTCTACCCGAGACAAGACCACCAAGGACGGTCTCACTTCAACGTACAGCATCAGGCGCTACCACTCAGAAACTACTATCACTTTAGTATCGTCAGGTAAACTAGTAGTACCATAATGTGTTCCACCTTAAAAATACGTCATAAAAATACATTTAGAAGCAAAACTATTTTATTAGGTATCTACCCAGCTACCTGTAACATAAAAAAGAAACACTGCTCATTTTAGATGTAGGCTTCCTGTTGGCCAAAAGAGTTATTGCAATTGCTTGGAGATGGATAGACCAAGAAGATTTCAGAATTAACAATAGGGCTGCACAATATATTGCAAAAAATATCAATATTGTGATAACGGAGTGTGTAATATTCATATCGCAAAGATGTGCAATAAGTTTGTTTGTGCAATAAGTTTTGTTTGGTTTTTTTTCATTATTATTCTGTTACACGCCATGGGGTACCAGGGTGGTTTTCTCCACCACTCTAACATAATAGTTTTTCTGGTATACAAACTGAAATAATGCCACTGTTGCTGATTGAATGTAAGTTTTACATATTATTAATGTTGAAAAGATGTTAATTTTTTCAGAGCACAACTTTGTTCATGGCCTAAACACTTATATTTATAGATTTTATTTTTATATACAGTATTTTACCAAACCATGCAAGCAATGGAATATAGTTTAGTTAAAGCTCTTCCATGGTGGCACTCTGACACTTTAGTTATTATGAAATACATCTATGTCATTTTCACATGTTATATGTGAATACAATGACACAATATTTGACTGTTTGTGTCTGAAGGTCTATGGTAACAGCATCACCAAGTTCTACCACAGAATTGTGTCATTGATTGAAATAGAACAGTATTTTGTCTTGAATGATAAATAATTGAGTCAGCATACAAACAATCAGATCATTTTAACATTGTTAAAGAACATTTTTCTTTGCAGATGAAATTGAAATTTTTCTTAAGGTGAATGAGAAATATCGCAAAATTATCGTTATCGCAATGCTGTACACCATATTGCAAGTTTTGCCAATATCGTGCAGCCCTAGTGTCCAACATCAGCTTCTGTTGAAATGCTTTTAAATGTGTTTAAATAAAAGTTATGGGACCATAGGATCTGGTCTTAGCTCATGCTCAAGAGTTTCTGGGATTATATCTTTATGTGTACAGAGACATACACAGCAGGCCACGAATTCCCAACCCTGTGATACTGGCCCACTCTAACTGCTCCTTGACATTTCCACCAGCAGTGCAAAAAAAAAGGGACACCCTGAGGTGTAAATCACTTTCTCTTTCTTACTTCAAAAAATGACTTAATGATGTGTTTTTTTGTCTGTGTCTTGAAGAAATTCAGCATACTCTACTCAATGCCTACCTTGAGATTTGGGAGCCATTTACTGAACATATTAGAGGTGAGAAGTGTCGACCTGAGAATGAATGTTCTCAGATTGCAATGTACTGTACTAGGGATGTGCACAAATAACCAGTGAGTTGATAGGTCTAATCAATCACTTTGTTTTTTTAAGTGTTGACTAATTTTTTAGAGTAGGGGTGGGAGGAGATTTATGTTGTACTTCACAGACGAACGAAAGTAATGTTAATACTAGCACTGTTTCTGTCTGGGGGATGTATATGGTAAGTCTGAAAAACATATTTAAGTGTTTTAAAAATTACAAGGTATACTTGTGGTTCACCCACTCCCTAGTTGGTGAGGTTTTTATTTTATTATCATCATTTTGGTTTAGGTGAAGGGCATGTGTTAATGATGTCACAGCTAATCAACTCAACATAAATTCAACTCAACTTGAAAATAGAATTAAAAGGTCCACTCCTACACTGCACTGAAAGGACTCTCTTCTTAAATCCAATAGACATTTTATTCACTATAATGTGCTTTTTTTCTATGAGCTGGCAGTAGCTTGATTTGTTCATCATTTCTCATTCTGCTCTGCAAAAACACAAACTTAATGAATAAAACATATTTTTAACTAACATTTTAACTTAATTACATTATCTTGAAACAGTAAGTATAGGATTCTACCTGGTTTACTAATTAAGTTGAAAATTTAAAAAATATTAAAATATTACATTTCTCTCTTACATTTTATAACTAAGCAAAAAAAATGATGCAACTAGTAAAAATTAAATTTACTGAAATTTGAGGCTCATTTAGTCTTAAATCAGCTACAATCACTAGATTTTGGTGCAGAAAGCAGATTTTCTCACCATGCCATATGATAATGTATTACATTTAGTTTGAATTAAGTCAAAAAATTATCAAAAATACTGAAAATATTTACACCACTTTCATATATTTCATGTATTAACCAATGACAGTGCAGTAATCTAAAGTAGATTTATTTTTGTAGAACACTAAATCTATCAATGACCTATATACAAAAGGGAAATAAATTTAGCATTTTTTTTAATTTGCAAATGCATCGCTTTTCACCATTATGGTTCCTTGAAAAGACGTCTTGCAACTGTGGCAGATTTGAGAATGAAATCTGTTGAAGTAAACTAAAAAAGTTAACTTCTCTAGTCAAACTACACATTATACACAGGATGAGTAAAGTTAACAGGCACTCAGGTGGTTACAGCCACACAGCAACAAATGTTCCAGCTCCATGTGTTAGGTGGTATCCATAGCCTAATAAAAACTCAGATTTAACACATCATCAGCTGCAGCTGTCTACCTGTATGGGAAGGTAGTGTAGATATGCAAAGTGAGAACTGCTGGGTTCAGTTCACTCATGCTGTTAGGCACCACCTGGTGGTGAGTATGCAAGGACACTCTGTTTCAATCACTGGCTCAGAAAGTGAAGAAAAAAGGTTTTCAACTGTGCAACTGAGCTCCTTTTGTGTCTGTGAGTTAAGATTTATATCACAAGTAAAAGAGAGACTGGGGTTAAACTCATATCAATATTTGCTCAAGAATATGTATTACCAACACTTCCATTTGATTTCTGAGAATAGTTAAAAACTGTATTTCAAATGATAAATTTTGCACACGGAAGAAATATCAAGGACACAGTAGGGTGAACTCTTAACTAAAGTAGATAACAAGCTGCAGAAATGTAATCTACATGTCAACATCTGTGGGACTAAAATAGAAAATGCCAACTGATGTACAGTACATAGATTTTCATGTACGCAGTATTTTCTCCCGTAATCATTTTATTTTGAATGGTATACTAAATTGTTGATACATTATGGGTCTAATGTAAATGATAACACTTTTCCAAATTTAGCTTTCATAAAGCAGCATATCCATTGCTTCACTGAGAAGACAGATAGTAGTTACATTAGTAGAAGATGAAAGAGCTTCATTTATCCACTAAATGAAGCTCACAACTGTGCATCAACAGACTGAACCATTTTCTTTAAAATGTTTCCCATTTGAAAATGATTATGAATTCAGATCTTAGTGTTTTGCCTCAATGAGACAGTATGCACTCATAAGCATATCAGTAAGCTGAATACTTGAGTCATATGTTCTAAAAGTCAATCATTTATCATACAAGTATGCAATAAAGCAGTTTAAAAACAAAAATGAAGTCTAAATGACAATTTCTAGAGGATAAGATGGTTTTCCGGGTTGCTTAGTAGGGCCACGCAATATATCAGAAAATATATCGTATCACGATAACAGAGTATGCAATATTCATATTGCAAAGACGCACAAAAATGTATTCTCTTTTTTTTCCATCATCTTTCTGTTTTCCACACCATGGGGTACCAGAGTGGGTTTTCTCTGCCACTAACATGATAGTTTCTCTGGTATATAAACTGAATTAAACCTCCTGCTGCTGCTGGTTGAATACAAGTTTAAATGTTATTAATGTTGAAAAAATGTGAATATTTTCAGAACACAACTTTGGGCAAGGCCTGAACACTTATATTTAAAGATTTTTTTTTTTTTTGCAATATTTACCAAACCTAGGTCCTGGGTTTGATCCCAGTACCATGCAAGGTGGGACCTTTCTGTGTGGAGTTTGCATGTTCTCCCTGTGTCTGCGTGGGTTTTCTCTGGGTACTCCGGTTTC
>JAPTGZ010000001.1:1677691-1692890 GCA_029814645.1 Fowleria isostigma | reverse complement strand
ATTGGCCTTTTCTGAATAATGGTGATTGGATTTATATTAGTTATGTAAGTATTCCCCCACACCTCTATGCAGTCTGTTACAGTCAAATATGACCATATATGGTCAAATATGACCATACAGGACAGATCTATAGAACTATACAGCAGATACAAAATAGATTGGTTGAATAATTCTTTGACTTTATAATTACAAATGATTTTGATATTTTAACTTTAATGTGGTTTATATGTGCCTTCCAACTTAACTTGTGTTTAGTTACTCCAAGGAATTTGATTTCATTTACCCTTTCAATCTCTGTATTATTTATACTTAACTGATCTCGCCCTCCCCCCCATAGACTATATATGTCTTATAAATATAAATACACATACACAAATACAAGTAATATGATGTTCCTTTATTGAATAAGAATCAAAGACAGTAAACCATCAGCTTGTTTAAAATTGAAGTCACACACTGACTGAAGACAATAGAACAAAATCAAAGTATATTATAGAACATAACACATATTCAAAGGTCTGTATACAAGACTGAAATAAATGCAGGACAAACAAATGGATGCATTAACATTCCTGCAACACAAAAAACATAAATTCTTCTGCCAATGCAGGACATATTTAAGTTAAATTTAAAGCATGCATGTTAACTCAAATAATGTAACACATGTTGGTCCTGACCAGCTGACCACTGTTGACCGAAACAGGACACTTTGACCCAACATTGACAAGACAGTCAGACATCTGAAATGATCAAATATAGACGATTAAACCAGTCAATGCACATCATAAGCTATGCACAGAGTTCATTAATGAACAATATCAGAAAGTCATGTTCACCATACTTATGAATCATGAGGAGACAGGATAACATAAGAGGAACTTCATTTCTCCAAAGGTAAATTCACTGAGGTCACTGAGTTTATGTATCGTAGTGCTAGTCTGATGGAGGTACATATACACAGTTTCACTCACATCTACAGTCAATTTCACTTGGATTTAACCTGATTCATTATCAGAGTACAACTACATTTTCACAGATGTTCATTAACTCACTGTGTTGTAATTGTATCAGTTTCAGCGCAGCAGTGAGTGTGTATTTGTTCATTACTTACACATTCAGGCGGTCTTCAGTCCTTTTCCATGCTTTTTCACATTGTTTTCTAACTTCGACGGCAGCGTTGTCGTTCTTTTTAATATTGCCATTTACTTCCTCATTTGCCTCCGTGAGGGTTTCTGCCTCCAGCGGTGAAGGGTACGCTGCTCGGGTTGCCATGGGGAATCGGTGAATCTGTGATCAATGTCGAGGGTCTATTCGAGGAGCCGCGTATGCACACTTAGCCAGGATCAGTTACACCTGGCTTGATGAATCCATGTCCGTTCATCCTGGCTTGGTCTTTGTGCAACCGACTGAGCCTGGATGGGCTTGTTTTGGATTTGTTGAACCTGGCTCAGTCACTGATCCTGAATGACGGAGTCCTAATTTTGTGCAATAGGCCCTACGTCTTTGTTTTGGGTAATTTTCTTCTTTGTTTTCTGTGATTTTCTTTGTTTTTGGTGATTTTCTTCTTAATTTTCGGTGATTTTCTTCTTTGTTTTCGGTAGTTTTCTTTATTTTTGGTGATTTTTTTCATTTTTGGTGATGTTCTTCTTCATTTGCCTCCCTTTTAAAATCTTATTTTTAATGAAATGCTGAAAGATCAAAGACATTCTACACAGTGCAGTTTTAACACTAAAGCTATAGTGGGCGTTTGGGGAGCTGGATGCAAACAAGGAACAGCAAGAGGCAAATGAACAAAGACATGTGTTTGACATCTGTTTTGCTGGTGAGACAAGACAACTCCATATTGTATGGCTAATGTACTTAAGTGTCCGGCCAGATTTGGAGCACAGGGTGAGAGAGGAAAATGAAGAAATATGAGGACTGGCACTCCTCTTCAGTCAGACAAATGTTGGTTCATCTGCTCACTGCTTCATGTACACACACACACACACACACACACACACACAAAGAGAAAAGATGCAATTGACTTAGTATGATTAGGCTGTTCCTTGACCCACGAACACAGCCTCTCATTAAGATCCTCATTTGCGGAACAATTTTAGAGGCAGTAGACTGGTACATAATGTGCAACATCTGCCTGCCCCGTTTCTTGTTCAGACATACACACTGACACATGGTATCTATCTCACTTTCTCTCGTCACAGGATATAATGACCATCATAAATCTGCAACAGGGTTTTGAATCTGGTGTCTACAGTCGTTGTCAGGTCAAATGTCAGATTAAATGCATTAAAAAAAGCAAAAAAAAAAAAAAAAAAAAGAAGGTGCCATATTTTCCAGATTATAAGTCGCACTTTTTTTTTTTTTTTTCATAGTTTGGCTCTGTGACTTGTACGCAGGTGTGACTTGTATATATTAAAATATATAATATCACATGTTCTTAAATGTTATTTCACACTGACCAACATAACCAAGGAGTAAACATTACCTACAGCTGCGAGAGGGCGCTCTAGGCTTGTGACAACTACCGGTATCTTGCTTTATGGACTCGCAATTTTGTAATTTTTTATTCCTCCTATTCATCCTCCCTGTTATGTTCTTTGTGCTACAGTGTGAATAACCAATAATGTGTTACGTTAACATACTGTATACCTATTCAGCCTGTTGTTCTTTATTCTATTGTTCTTATTATAGCATGCCTTTCAAGATGAAATGTCTGTTCCTGGTCTTGGATTCTGTAAAATAAATTTCCCCAAAAAATGCGGCGACTTATGTTTTGTTTTTTTTCCCTTCATGATTCATTTTTTGACTGGTGTGACTTATACTCTGGAGCGACTTATAGTCCGAAAAATACAATAATTCTAAATTAATTATGTGGGATTTATGGTTATATTAATGAAGTTTCCTTTGAAAAACCCACTGACTCAAAAGGATCACACACTAACCGTCCTTACTTTCATCATCAAACATCTATAGTATGTAATTTAGCCTCAGACACTTCCACTTGCTTACATGTTCTATGCAGGCATGTTCCACCATGTTTCGACTATGACTGCCGCTGATGTCTCGTATGTCTGAAGCTGTATTTCTCTCTTTTAAGTGTTTTCATCTGCTGCATTAGTGACAGATTAATCCACATCTCAGACCATTTTAAGCACATAAAAGGCAGATCTCACTCGAGCTCTCTTTCAGATCATAATCAACTGTATCCTGCAGTTGCGATAAAAAAGACCAATGCTCACAATCCCTCTTCAACCTCTGTTCGTATCAGATGAATGACTTCAGTTTTAAGTCTTCAGTAATGTTTAGCAGTGATCTATTAGAGCAGGGGTCTCAAAGTCATTTTAAAATCAGGGGCCACATTCAGCCCAATATGATCTGAAGTGGGTCAAACCAGTAAAATAACAGTGAAAAAAAAAAAATTGCATTAATAATGTTTACATCTACAAACTATCCTTTAAAAATGTGAATTGTCTCAGTTTATAATTTCCACATGTACATTATAACGTACAGATCACAGTGGATCTACAAATGCACAAAACATTTAGTAACAAGTAGAATATTGATATAAATGCACTTATTTTTCCTTACAAGTAACTCACATTTTTTTGTAAAAGGATAGTTTGTAAATGTCAACATCTTCATATAATTTAACTTTTTTACATTAAAACAAATAGAAAGGTTTATTCATCATTATTTATGGGTAATTATGATAGTATTTTACTGACCCACTTTTAGATCACATTAGTCTGTACGTTCTTGATTGTTAGCATCTTCAATGTCATTTCTGCATTTCACAAATTTATCTGTGGGCCTAATGGGACCCTTTGGAGGGCCGGATTTGGCCCCTGGGTCATATGTTTGAGACCCCGTATTAGAGGATTCTTTGGAGTTAGAAAGATATAGAAGAGTGTGTTGGTAATTGAACATAAAATCATTTATTGCTTAAATAGAGGAGAGTATCAATAATCCAGTGGTGGTACGGTAGTGTGGTGGTTAGCCCTGTTGCCTCACAACAACAAAGTCCTAGGTTTAAGTCTGTGTTTGTCCCGTGTCTTTAGGTTCTCTCCAAGTATCCTGGTTTCCCATTAACATCCTAAAAACAGACATTTAATGTTAATTGGTTCATCAAAATCACCCACAGATTTGAATGGTTGTTTATCTGTATACCTCAACGCTGTGATGAACTGGCAACATGTCCAGGACAGTGATTACATGAAATCGCGTTGTATGGCAAGCCAGTTGTTAGGGCATTTGGTGTACTATACGTATGCATTTTCAACCTTTGTTATTCAACACCATTTGATCATGTGTCAATTTATGCAAAGATCTCTGGTTCACAATAACCCTAACCCCTTAACCTTCAGTGTGTGGTATATGACACGACGTGAACATACACTTGGAAATCTTATAATGCGTACAGATAACATGCCATTTAAAAGTGGCGTGTATATTTACATGATTTTATGATATTACAGGCGTACCCCACCTTCACCTGTTAGTTGCTGGGATACGCTCCACCATTCCTCAGATAGTGATGAAAACACAATCTAAGGGATACAGATTTGATGAAAAATTGGTGAGGAAAGTTATTTGCAACTTTAAAACTCCAGTCATACCCTAAGTATCACGAATCCCTAAGTCCTTCTGTAATTATGCACCTGCATCTCTTCCCTCAGGGTGAACAATGTTGAAGTTTACACCATAAAGAAGTCCATGTGTTTACAAACACAGCAGGTTGGTGGCTTGGGCATTTCAGGAAATGTGTCGAGGCATTGCATTGTATGAAGCGTAGTTCCATACAGAGAGAACCCACTTGCTTTCACTGGGTCGACGTGTTTTGTGGCTGCTACTGCAGCTGCATGGAGCTACACTTTTGTTTACGCTTTTTGCTTTTTACACTTTTGTGCAATACTTCTATATCAAAATGTATCAAAAACTGAAAGCGTATAAACTTTTTTGCAATCTCTAACAGTTTTTGTGACATTTCTGTGTTTTCATTAACCAGTTTTCTATTGCGCAATTTGCATTTTGCACATTTCTGAGGGTAATAGAAACCCACCAAATGACTGCAAAGTCCTGTATTATACAAATCTGCCATCCCCCCCAAAATCTCCTGGTCTCCTATATAATGAAAAACATTTTACTATTTTCTACTATTTTCCACTATTTTCTAATTAAATAAAAATAGTGGATGAGAAATGATGGTGGTTTGGTTGGACTACTACAAAATTCATCAAGTCATTTTAACCTTATACAGGAAAGGTGAAATTGATTGAGTTGTGGGTTGTGATTTTCTTAAAAATATAGATAAATTTAAAGTATTAAAGTCTTTTATTTTGTTGTCAGTCAAGAAAATAGGTTATCAAAACAACCTTTGCCTCTAGATTTAACTCCTGAATGATAGAATATTACCCAATCACATACATAGCCGTAAATCAAACAATAAAGTAACAAATGTAAACTGACTCTTGTTTGAAGCTGTATTTGTAGGCCTCTTGTGTCTAATTGCCCAACAGTTAAAATGTGAAGAGCCACCCCTTGAAACAAGACAGCTCTTGTATTGACAATCCCAATAAGCATGCACGTCTCACCTGCGTTCTGCCTCAGCGCAGCCACAGGATAGTTCAAGTGCTCGGCAGCATTTAGTCTACCAGGGGAAGAAGTGACACAGAATCGTGATCATGCAAATGCACCTGCATGAAAAATTCAAGAACCAAATGACAAGCCCTGGTGTGCCGACGCTGACAGAGGAAGGAAGAGAGGCACATCCCCGGGAAAAACATGACACTCCGTGGAGAATTGTGAAAGCAAAGTCTCCGCCTGCTGCCTCAGGTAAGTGGGGATATTGTCTGCATTAATGTGGCCTAGCTTTGATGCTGAGGGAGGAAAGAACCTTAGAACTGTGGGAGATGACAATAGATACTAAAGAGACACAAGTCCCCAGCTTTAGAGGAACACTGATTGTACAAATGCCAGGTGGGATGTCAAACGTGCACAGTGTTTAGTTGAACACGAATGGAAATGAGACAGGCTTCAACATGTGAGAATTTCAGTCAGTCTTTGAACACAGTCACTTTGTAATGTGATTAATGTCTCTATTTTCTGAGTGACTGTCTTCTTGTTGAATGTAATTACACTGGATCCTTTCTGTACATTCAATTGGCCATCACAAACTGATAAAAGTGTTCATTCAACCAAATCACCAAGAAAAAAAAAAACACATTGCCAGAGGCTGGAGTTCACATCCGAAGGCCTTTTATATTAAATTAAATATTACTAAATGCATTTTTGCTGCATTTCTTTAGATTTGGTCAGTAAAATTATGCTGTGGGTTGTGTTTGTGGATAAGAAAGGATAGTGGTTTGGTTGAAATATGACTAAATTCATAGTCATTTTTATCCCGTCTTCCCAGACTTTTTCTGTTTTAACCCATAAAGACCCAGCACTACTTTTGTGTCACTTCCCAAATAAAATGTTCTCTATATTTAACATTTTAACCTATAAAAAGCAAACATTCAGCATCTACAAAAATCATGTGCTGATATAAACTGTTTAATCCCTACTGATCCACTAATCCATGTAAATAATTGGTGTAAAATATATTTATTCATCTTTTCATGGTCATCAGATATGACCCATTTTGATGTTCAGAGGCTCCGTAGTTACCATAAAAACACTGTCATCTACAACATCGATTCACCAGTAGTTTGATTAATGACAGTGGATGAAGACACTTGGTTTATGTTCAGTTAATGATATATTTTACTGAAAAAAGTCCCTTTTTCTTCAGTATTCTCTGTTTTTGATATAATAACCTTCAGTTTTACTCAAAAATTGTATGAACATCTACATGATTAGTAAATTAAATGTTGGAAAATACATGATTTTCTCTAAAAAAAAAAAAAAAAAGCAAAAAAAAAGCAGAATATTATAATAAATGACAATAAACCACTTAAGGACAGCTAAATATAGAGTAAAATGTATATAGTAAGTGCCACAAATGTCATACTGGGTCCTTACGGGTTAAACCAAACCTTTGCTCATTGCCCAAACATGACAATCGAAAGTTAAAATGTTCTTGTGTGAAGTTTGTGTGTGTTGTGGAGAATACAGGCTAAATGTTGACAATTTCATTTATTTCTAAAGTGACTTCTGTATTACTGACATGGCAACAGTCTGTACACCGATATCTATGTAGAGAATTCTAGTCAGTTTTTCAGCAAAATATGTCAAATACCAAATATGTCAAATACCTTTCATCTGCTTTTCATCAGCTGAGACAAACTTAACCCATAAAGACCCAGTGCTACTTTACTGGTATTTTCCAAATTAATATTTCTCCTTATGTAACCTTTCTTAAGTGATTTATCACCATTTATCATGATATTTTCCTCTCCATTTTGCATTTTTCAGTAAAAATCAAGTATATTTTTCTGTATTTATTTTACTAATCACTTACTTTAATCATCATGTTGAGATTACAATTGAGGCATACAAAAAAAAAAAAAAAAACCTGAGGAAAAAGTTACTTTTCAGTAAAATCTACAATAAATGAACATAAACCAAGTGTCTCCATCCACTGTCATTGATCAAACTCATGGATTTTACCGGTGAATCAGTGTTTCCATGTTCACCACGGAGCCTCTGAACATCCAAATGGATCATATCTGATGACCATGAAAAGATGACAAACTGTATTTTACACCAATTATTTACACATATTGATAGGTTTAGTGGTTGTAAGGTCATTAAACATTTTAGATTAGTAGACGCTTTTGGTCTTTGGTTCTTTTGTGGTTCTATTAACCCATAAAGACCCAAAAATACATTGGTGTATATTTGGGTCTTTATGGGTTAATATAACCACAAAAGAACACATAAATTGTACAAACTGTAGCTTGATATTTGTGAAATTGTACGATTGTAATAGCTTGAGACACAGATATTACACAAAAACACTGCAAATCATGTAAATACACAAATATCTTCATGTTTTGCAGACACGCACCACGACAACATTTTACTCTCACAGCAGTTGGTTCCCTGTCATGGGCAAATGCTGACATTTAAATGCTTATTTGTACATATTTCTGTTCACCCTGAGGAGTTCATGGGAGAATAGTCATCCACTCTTGACCTCAAGCATGAACCATCCTCATGCTGAATCCTGTGAGACTTTGGACTGTCTTACAAAAGCCGGGGACAGAGAAACCATTGATTACCACCTCTCTTCTCTCTTTCCACCATTTAGATATATCATAACTGTGTACCTATCAACACTACCCAGAACCTCCTTTTACTGGAAACCTGAACAATGCCATCATGCACATTCTCGTGTGCATGTGATGTCGCTGACCTCCCATAAGTCCCCCCACATGCTGTGTGCACAAGCCCCTTGTTCATGTCCTAACCTCAGCCCCAATGAGGCAGCGCGGACCTCTGGTTGACTCCCATCTGATGACCTTCTGCTTCTACCCTCAGCAGACAAGAGCCCTCATAAAGGAGGAATTGATCCACAGGAAAAAAAAAAAGACAGCAGCATATGTGTGTATGTTTGTGTGTGGCCTTGGTATCATGAACCTCAGAGCCACACTCAGTCAGTGCTCACCCATCCAATGTGCCATCCTGTTACCCCCCTCAGGATGTGTGGGAACAAGGAGTCAGACTATTTCCCTTGGGCTCTTGCTAGAGTGCTTGTCCTTTGCTTGGTGAAAGGGTAAATTAAGGTGTTGAGGTTGTATTTAAGTTCATATTTCCCCCGAGTACAGCAGAAGAGACCAAGGACATGGGACATTGATCGCCCTGAGTAAATGTTGTCAAGACAGAAAACAGCTTTTAGATGAAAAAAGGATTTGTCTTATTTCCAATACCTGCAGCTTCCGCCAATGTGAGAGAGAGGCGACTCGGATATACAAGTGTCTCTGTGATCTCTAAGAGATGCCTGTGAAATCAATTTGTTCCTCTGTGATTAGTCAGAAATTGGATTTTAATTCAATGTATGACTGAGAACTTTTACAAGTTTTAGACAGGAAGGGTCTAAACCAGGGGTATTAAACTCATTTTAGTTCCGGGGCCACATTCAGCCCAATATGATCTGAAGTGGACCAGACCAGTAAAATAATACCAGTGAAAAAAGTTAAGTTACATTATCAATGTTTACATCTATAAACTATCCTATAAAGATGTGAGTAACATGAATAACCTGAAATCTCTTAAAATAAATAAGTGCAATTTTAACAATGTTATATCTCAGTTTATTATTTGTACATGTTTATTACAACTTTCAGATCACAGTGAATCTACAAACACTCAATAACAGGCACAATATTAGTAAAAATACACTTATTTTTCTAAAGACATTTTAGGTTATTCATGTTTTTTTGCAAAAGGAAAGTTTATAAATGTCAATATTTTCATGTAATTTTTACTTTTTTTACACTAAAACAAATATTTTAAAAATGTTGTCATTATTAATAGGTAATTGTGATAGTATTTGACTGGTCTGACCCACTTTAGATCACATTGATTTGTATATCTTTGATTGTTAATATCTTTTGTGTTATTTTTGTATTTTACTAATTCATCCCGCAGGCCAGCTTAAACCCTTTGGCGGGCCGGATTTGGCAACCGGGCCATAGGTTTAAGACCCCTTATCTTAACATAAAGACTTGTGCAACAAACATGGACTACATAATAACCTCAACCTGACTTCACAATGACTTATTGTAATACTATTACTAATGCTCATAATAAGTTAGAGCTTCAGTAGACACAATTTATTAGCCTGGTCAGCCATCCCGGTTTTTCAGTGTATTCAATACTGAGAAAACCGTCTGGAATCGCGGTGCTTGAATCCAAATATGAAGGCTGGACAACAGGCGCCGAGTAAACCAATCACAGATAAGATGAATGTGACGCTTTTGTCAGAAAATTTAAGAATACAAGGTATAATCTGTAATTTAAGATTTATTTTTCAATCAAACAACCAACAACAGCTGGAAAGAGATTTGTGGACTTGGAACTGACTTTGACTCGCGACAAAAAAGAAATCAGTGCATATGGTGCATTTGGAAAGACCCGCCCTCAAGACTTGTGACTGGTCCAGTACAAAATAGATCAGGCATAATCCACATTGAATGGGGCAGTTCCAGACTGTTTTCTCAGTATTGAATATATTGAGAAAATGAATGGATGGCCAGGCTAGCCACCCCCCGCATCCCTGAAAAAATTTGGGACCGGGGAGATGACGTAATTCTAAAAGTAATGCGATGAACTTATACGTGGAGGATGTAGTGGGTTATACAACTTTGTTGACAAAGCCCCTCACCTCATCATTGACTACCTGCTGGCTCCCAAAAACAAATTTGCAATCGATAGGGGGGAATAGCCTCTATTACACAACAAGCAATGATGTATAATGTTGTGATGTACTCATATGGAGGATTCTTCTGCGGAGGTGGAAAAAGACACTTCCTCCTTTTCACCGACATTGGCTGATGGATATGCTGGTACATCTAAAGGTGGAAAGAGATATACGGACTTGGAACTGACTTTGACTCAAATCAAAAAGAAGTCGGTGCATATGATGCATTACCAAATGCCCACCCCCAAGACTTGTGATTGGTCCAGTATAAAATAGATTGGGCATAATCTGCAGAGAATGGAGCAGTTCCAGACCGTTTCCTCAGTATTGAATACACTGAGAAAATGGGACGGCGGGCGAAGTTCAGATTTTATTGCACCATTAGGTAAAATGTTATGATTACCTTTCAGCATATTGCAATAACAGAAGTATGAAGTAAAATGGGACTTCTGTGTCTCCTCTTAACTGTGCTTTTAGGCCCAGTTTACACAACAACACTCTCAGGTATAAACGACAAAATATTTTATTAGATGTACCTTTTATTTGGATGGCAACAGTGTTTTTGGGGGTTGAAAAAAAAAAAGGTGAAATTTTAAAAATGCTCCACTCTCATGTCACCGTGTAAAGCATGGACCTTAAACAAACAAACAAAAAAAAAACAGCCAAAACCAACCCACCAAAGGGTCCAATCCGGCCCGCGGGATGAATTAGTGAAATACAAAAATTACACCGGAGATATTAACAATCACAAATGATCACAAACAAATCAATGTGATCTAAAGTGGGAAATAATAGTGAAATAAATAGTGTTGAAATAATTTTAGGTCAATTCAATCTAAAGTGGGTAAGACCAGTACAATACTATCATAATAAACTATAAATAATGAAAACCGCCATTTTTTTCTCATTGTTTTTGTGTAAAAAAAAATAAACAATACAAGTAGTAAAAAGTAGCAAGCCCTCATATACACGGAGCCAAAAAACACAGAGTGGAGCCAGAACTTCTGCGAAGCAAAAAAAATATAATTGGCTACATATTGGCTGATGTTGATTAATTGGTGATACGCTATAATCAGATGATTAATCGGCCCCACTGATTAATCGGTCAGCTCTTCTTCTTAGCAAGCTATGAGACTAAACCACCCATACAACACACTTGACACAAACAAATAGACAACCTTATCTAGCCCGTGAATGGACACAGAGACAGTACTTAAAGTGTAATGAAATGTTAATCAGTAAAATACAATGAAATACTCAAATTACTTACTAAATTCAATAAAAATACTCTTAAGATCAAAACTTGAATTAATGAGCTCTTGTAAACAGTTCATATAATGAAATAATTCAAAGTCGCCCTGTGCACATGTGCAATCAGTGAAATAAATACATGAGGTATTAACAGACAGCCCTATTAAAGGCTGTAAGCAGTAACCCAACAGAGATTTAAAAGGTACTAAAATGTATTTAAAAGTGTAAAAATATATGTAGAAAGGCAGTTGCTAACACAGCATGATCTGTAGGCTTTATCCTAACCAGAAGATAAAAAAACAGAAAAGTTTATCCCTAAAAGAACAAGCTTATAAATGTTATTAATATCCACAAAGGAACTGAATCTCTCAACATACTACAATGCAAATAGATGGCAAACCCACTAAAAACTGACCAATCTCCAGGGCCCTGCTCCTTAGCTTCTGTTGATACTTGCAACAATTTCAGAATTTCTCCATAGAGTTACACTGAAAATGCAACACATTCTTATTTATTGTTGCATGTTCTCTGCAACTCCATTAAAATTGATTGCCATGGCATGGGCAACTGTATGTTCAAGTGTCTGTGATGCTTTTGGAGAAATGGTGCCAAGATTTCATCAAGACATGGTGCAGATCCACTGGCAAGGAGGCTCCGCTCCGCTCTGGAGCGTCGGAGCCCCCCGGAAGAGCGTGTGGTGGGAGTGACCCATTTGTGGATGGGCATGACTGGGCTCTTTCTTTTTTCCTGCATAACCACTTAAAAACTTTATTTCTGTGGAATGCATTTATTTCTGTGGAATGCATTTGTGTTATCACTTATTATTGATATCAACAACTTTGGACACTTTTTTTCCATGCCTCGTTACACATTCCCTGTACGACTGTCGGTGTGCGGTCGTCATGTTGGACTGCCCAGGCGTTGCTCTGCTGTTGGATACTCGCTCGGCGCTCTTCTTTGCATAAAGTTGGGCTCTGCTCAGCTTTATGCAAATAAGAGCGCGGAGCGTGGAGCGACCCCCCCATCGATTCAAGCGCAGAGTGTTCCCACAATGCTTTGTGGAAGCTCCGGTGCGCTCCGACGCACTTCAGCACGCGAACAAGGTGCGTCCCACAGACATGAATGGAGACAGAGCAGAGCGGAGCGTCCTTTGCCAGTGGATCTGCACCATCAGGACGAAGTGACTGAAATATGCATCGGAGAGCTAGCTACGCCCACAGTATTAACTTTAGAGTGAATGGGGACATGGCTCAGACCAGCGCTCACAGTGTGTGGATGGGTGTGCTGCAGTTCTAGGTGTTCCTACACTGGATCTAAGTGTTCCAACAGCACTGGGCATACCTGTCCATGTGGTGGACAGACGCATGCTTAGCTAGCTAACACAACTGTAATTTAGCTCATTAGCCAATGTGGCTTGGCTGGGATGCCAATCCACCCCAGCCCCAACCGGAGCCATGTCCCCCATACATGCTGCTGGAACACTGGAGTGTTGCGCTGTTGGTACAAATGTAGCCCAGTTAGTGTGTGTGTGTGTGTGTGTGTGTGTGTGTGTGTGTGTGTGCTCACACAGCTAAAGCTAAAGCAGCCTGTCCAGCAAGCTGCAAGTAACATAGTTCACAGATGTTAATAGTGAGGTTTCCCACAATGTTTAATCCATAGAAGACATCTGTGTAGTTGAGGTTGAGTCTTTGTGAATGGATGGAAGAGAACACTTCCTTCCAAATATTCAGGATATCTACTGTAGAATTACAGGTGCTAGAGACACACCACATTACATCACCGCAAAACACTCATTGCTAATTGTTTGTCATAGGTTCTGCTCCCTAGTAACAGTTGCTAACATAGCATTGGACAAGACAGTATAAGGGCAGAGTCCGCTGATGGGTCAATAGGCTGTATCCTAGCCAAAAGAAAAAACAGAAATATTGCTCTAAGAGAACAAGCTTTTTCAAATATTAATATCCACAAAGGAGTTGGATGTGTCAACACTCTGCAATGCAAATAGATGGCAAACCCACTAAGAATTCACATACGAATAAAATCCTAGGGTACAAATCTTTAAATATCATTCATTGTTCCCCTCAATCATAGAGAGGCCACAGTATTAACACCAGACTAATGCATTACAACAAACCGTTTAGAATACTAAAGTGGCTGGTCACTCAAACTATGACGAACGTGATCATGCAAAGCCTGCGAAATAGAAGAAAATCCCGTTGCAGGCCCGTTTAACTCCACACAAGTCATGTGCAGCTCAGAGACAAGTACTCACAGTCACTACGAGGCAATCACTCCGAAAGCCCGCAGCGTTAAATCACGGTCAGTCAGTCGGAGCGCGCTCTCCCATGTCGGTTGTCCCGCAGCTCCTGAAACTCGGTGGCTCAACTGGGGAACCTCGAGCATTCCGGTAGCTCGAGGCGCTGTCAGTTAGCGTATATCCCACGTCGGTTGTCCCACGTCAGCTGTTTAAAGAACCTCGAGCGTTCCGGTAGCTCGAGGCACTATCAAACAACAATCACCTGACACCGTATTGGGTTAACAAGCCTCACTTTAATCCCACTGTGTGATGGTGGTTAGCAGTTAGTTTAGCCACTATGCTAGCGCGAGCTCAGTGCCCGAGCGGTTAACGGTAGTCGGACTCCGACATAAAACACAGAGATAAGGCATCCAGCTATACGCCATCGTCTACTATATTTACAGTAAAAACACAAACTATATGTACTGACATAGGCGATGCGACAACAAATCCGTCTCGAATCCTGGCCCCGTCTGACTTCCGTGTCTACGTGCGTAACTACGTCATTCCCATAGATCCCGCCTACTCTCTGCTCTGATTGGTCGGCAGTGAGCCTGACACTGAGCTTGACCTATGATAATCAGCTCGTCTACCAGGAATAATTAGGCTGACCTACTTAATGCTCTCATAATCATTGGAAAAAAAACAAAAACAAAAACGCTACAGTTTACGGTTGTTGGAAAACACTTTACCGTTCTAAGTTTAAGCTGCAGGGGTCATAAAATAACCCCCGGCTACAGTTGTTTTACTTTATTTTCCACCAGTTCCATCGACAATTTACGGACATTTTCTCTTAGGTAGGTGTCCTTAGCTGATTTGAATGAATGAATGAATGAATGAATGAATGAATGAATGAATTAACGGTTTATTTTGGTCTGTACATCAATCATTCCACTCAATACAACAATCGTAAACACAAAACTCTTTTTTTTTTATTTGCTACTTTTCCCAATGAGGGAGAGTGATTACACTTAAATCAGGGGTCTCAACCTCATTTTTTCCAGGGGCCACCTTCAGCCCAATTGGATCTCCAGTGGACCAGACCAGTAAAATAATAGTATCATAACCTATAAATAATGACAACTTTTTCTCTTTGTTTTAGGGCATCAAAAAAACATAAAATTATAAAAAAAAAAAAAAATTACATTTACAAACTATCTGTTCACAAAAAAGGTGTGAATAACCTTAAAAAAAAAACCTGAAATTTGTAAGGGGAAAGCTACTTGTGGTTGTTGGCATTTCACCGCGCTTTGATCAGGAAAGGCTTCCTGTTGTTCGACTTATCT
>JAPTGZ010000001.1:1204488-1218993 GCA_029814645.1 Fowleria isostigma | reverse complement strand
ATCAGACAGAGGTAGCTGAAAACCAAACTCCACTCAGAGAGTTGGTTATGGTGAAGTTTATTCCAAAGAAGTGTTACAAAGATCGTTAGCAAGAGCGTCAACAGCCATCTCCAACGCAGTAAAGAATGAAGGTTTGGTTGGTTGGTTTGTTTGTTTGTTTGCACTTTGTGTTGCTGAGCTATGTCGTTGCCAAGAGACGGCTTGAGTCACTTGTGCTACATAAGTCAGTGTGCTCTCAGAGTGTACGGGTAAACTCTAAAAGAGAATAAGATCAATCGAAACCCAGATAAGTAGGTGATGCAGTAAGATGTGCAGTTACACATAAACTAAGACATAATGACTTCCACTACATCATACATACACAGATGATGACGAGGAGAATGCTGGGGGGGGGGGCCTCAGGTACAAATTGGGGCGTTAGTCACTGTTATTCATCACAATGTACAAGTGTCTATATCCAAACAAACTGAGTTGAAACTCATGACACCTGATAAAAGTCTGTATTTTGGGCGTGGTTAAAAACACCAGTGAAATAAAGTGTTGGAACTGTAGAGTGGATGTATTTAAAGTAATAACGCAGCAGTAACCTGACGTCTGTGATGATGACGAGGTGTTCACAGTCTCCCTGGTGACAGTACAGGTACGGGTAACCCACTTTGATTTTCAAATCCACCAGCCGGGTGTCCTCCATCTTGCCTTGGCTGAAGGGGGGAAAGTTGCGAGCCTTCGCCCATTCAATGGTCGTCCTGTTTCACAGAGCACAAGCGTTCTTCTCAAAAACCCAAAACTAATCCAAATGAAATGTACTTTTGATTAGTCCTGTGAATCAGGTCACATACTATTTATTGGAAACAAAACTTTTTTTTGTTTTTTTTAGTGACTAATACTACCACTTCAACTCCTCTTTCACAAGTTTTAGGAATTCTCAGTAAGAACTGAAATCAGTCAAGTACAATGTTCTGCTCCAGATCTTTGTAACTGTGGACTCTGGTCAGATTAAAAATGTGATTATTTTCATAAATGAGGCCAAAACACCAGCTCACACAAACACTGATGAATACACACGGAGTGTTCAGGAACTTCACATTACATAAATGGAATTATACAACAACAGTTCACAATTAGCTTATGGTTTTTGTTGAATTAGGACACAGGTGTCATTGAGGGGCAGGTTCCAAATACAGACCAAATGTAATCAAGTAAAACAATAACCTTTAAACTAAGATTTCCCCATGGGATCAATAAAGTTTTATCTATCCATCTATCTATCCATCTATCTGTCCGTCCATCCGTCCGTCCATCCATCTATTCCAAATCTTGTTAAGTGTGTGTGGGGGTGTTACATTATTCATTCATTCATTCATTCATTCATTTTCCATACCCGCTTTATCCTCATTAGGGTCACGGGGTATATCTAATAAAAATAATGACAACTCTATTTTTCTCTTTTAGTGCAAATAATATTAAATTGTGAAAATATTTACAAATTATCCTTTCAACTTAGACACATTCAGACAACCTGAAATGTCTAATGAAAATTAAGTGCAATTTTACCATTATTCTGCCTGATACTAAATGTTTTGTTCCTTTCTAGATCAGATCCATAATGTACATGTATAAATGATAAGTTGAAGGATAATATTGTTAAAATTGCACTTATTTTTCTTGGGAAATTTTCGTTTTTTTCATATTATTCACATCTTTTTTGTTTGATAGTTTGTAAATGTAAATATTTTCATAATTCATTTGTATGTTTTTGGCAGTAAAACAATGAAAAAATATAAAGCTGTCATTATTTATATATTATTATACTATTATTATACTACTTGGGCCCACTTGAGATCAAATTGGGCTGAGAGAAAATAAGTTTGATCCGTCTGATTTAGCATATGAAGGCTGTTTTAATGCACTCTGGCTGTTAGTCGTCACTGACACATTTTAACACCGACACGCTGATGTTCTGTATTTTGTATAAAAAAATAAAAAAAAATACCGTCATAAAATGAACATGTAATTCAGAACAGTCATTTATTCTACCTCGTAAAAAATGAATTAAATCAAGAATCCTTATTTGTCAGTATGTTATATATGCACATATGCAACACCGCTATATGAACACACCAAACAGTTTCACCATGTCAGGGCCTTGCTCAAGGGCATATACGGCAACAATTTCTCTGTGTCTAGGGACTCAAACCACTAACCCTATTGGTCACAAGCCAACCTTCTCCGACCCTCCAGAGGCCCCCCTTAAGTTCAAATAGGTAGAACTTCGGACAATAAACTGTAGTGTTGAGTAATTCTACACAGAGATGCTCTTGAACCCACAAAGACGCCAATGTTAACTGCATTTTATCAGGACTGGGAGAGATACTGCTGTTAAATAACCAGTTCTGTTTCCAGCATTCGGGTCTACCCACATATTCCTAATGATAAGTCTGTATACATAACAGGACTCAAACAGGAGCACATTTGTTGAAGACGACTGTATTTGTCGTTATGATGGACCTCAGATGAACTGAGAGCAGAGATGAGAAACTACCTCAGAATAATCCTCATGGTAGATAATAAAATAAAAAATAATAATAAAATAAAAAATTAATAAAATAAAAAACAACAAAATAAAATAGATTATAAAATAAAATAAAGAAAGGATTAAAGAGGTAGAATGTTTGGTTGTGATTAACTAAAAAAAATACAAATAAAAAAAAATTGAACGTAATCTGAGGTAACACTTACATGCTAATGTCCTGACACTCTGGGAATCGCATATCGTTATAAAACACTCCTTCGAAGAAGAAGAAAGCCGACTTGAAGTGATCCTGCAACAGAAGACATCAAAATATCACCTTTACATTTTAAGAGTTGGTCATAAAATATGTAAATGCATGAGGTACAGTCATTGTTTTCCATGATACTGTTAACAAGGCCATATTTTTCTGTTTGCTTTGTTTCTTTTTTTTAAAAATAATTTCAGTCGATTATATTCAACCTTTACAACCAGATTCTGTGATAACCTGAACTTTACCTTTGACGTCATTTCACTCCCATTGTTTCTACATTTATTAGTAGTTTTTAACATAATCTAATCCCTTCATGATCTCCCCTTGTGCACATGTTTTTTTTTATTTCTTTCTTTCTTCTCTCTCCCAATATGTATATGGGTCATAAAAAAAATAAAAAAATATTGTGAATGACAGTGGATACAAAACTGTTCTCAATGTTGAATGTTGTGCTCTGTAACATAAACTGTTTTTCCCCAAATTTAAAAAAAAAAAAAGAAAAAAACCCCAAAAAAACCAAAGATAATTTCCTGGGAAAATTAAAGTTTCACCAGAAATATGCACAGATACCAGACACATTTGTATTTGATCAGAACAGGATTATATCACAAAACTTTCCTCTGTAAAAACTTAAAGTGCAGGATTTGGATAAATAAAGTCTGAACATCTGGTGTTGTTACCAGTACAAAGAACACACATAAAAAATAAAACAAAATAAGGTTTTACAGATGTTACAGTATAAGATCCTGCTCAAATGTTCATATTCTATTAGCTGTGAAATGGATGCATAGTGGACAATGTTATCAATTTAGAAAACTACATGTATGACCTACAATATCACGATACTACTTTTGTAGTAGTACTCATTCCCTCCATTTCTTGTGTTTTAGTAGATCTCATCTATGACTAGGAGTGTAAGAAAATATTGCGACATTTCACTTCATGATTCTATATCAGTATCATAAAATGAGACATCACAATCTACTGCAGAACTGAGCCTTTTCTTACACTTTTCTTACACCCCTACTTAGAACAGTGGTTGCAAACATTTTTAAGCAAAGCCCCACTAACGACATCACCAGCCTCCTGCCGCCGCCACCCTCCCCCCCATGTCCCCAAAAAATGTTCGAACTGGGTCTGTGTGTGTCTATGTGCGTACACAATGTTGTACAGTATTCTCAACTGAAAATAAATTTGCAATGAGGACGGGGGTAATGTACTAATAGCCTGTAAGTCTGTGATTTTTCATAAATTTTTTCCCTCCAGTCCTGTGCTTGCCCCCCCAGTGCAGTGCTGACAAAGCCTTGGGCCACCCCTGGGATCTCTGGCACCCCCCAGGTTAGGAGCCACTGGCTTATAAGATAAAATATACACAAATATATAAGTATAAAATGTACGTATGGACATGTATTAATTAACTTCCTCAGATTTGCTCTGTGTAATTCCCAATAAACAGTTCTTCTTCATTAGGTTTATTGTATATGTATCAGTAAACTGTGATTCAAACTGACTTTACTGCTTTTATTGTTTTCCTCTTCTTTTCTAATTAATGTCAAAGTTATTCATTTCTATTCTACTTAACTAGCCTGTATAATTTCTATTTTTGAGCCAGGTATGTCCTCATTTTTATCTTTTTTTGTTACAGTTGAGGCCTGTTTTGCTTCGTCACTCAAAGCACTTTGCTGTTTTTAAAAGTTTTATATGCATCGTCGTCGTTCTCACATTCGTGTCTAAGGGGGATTTAAATCGACCATTTATTATTCCACGCGCTCACCTTGCTGATAAAGTCTGGAACCAGGTCTGGGTCGCTGCTAAACTCTCCACACACTTGCAGATCGCTGACACAGCAGATGGCATCCCGGAGCTCTGCCAGAGTGTGGTGGCCCAACACGAGGAGGGTCATGTGGGGTCTGACGTAGTTAAACTAAGGGGAAACAGAGACATTCACAGGTAAATGAAAAAGGATGAACAGTTAAAAACAAACAAAACCTGTATTATCTGGAGGATTTTTTTTTTTTTTTTGGAAAATGATTGCTCACTTTATCAAAAACAGCTGGGTAGTAGACGTTGACGGAGAGAATGACTTCTCCTTCAGGGACTATGGAATCCACTTCTCTTTGGTTTACTCGACCAGTTACAGTTGCTCGATCCTAAATATATGGGGAAAAAAATACTAATAATACTAAATTTCAACATTCACAAAAGGCACTGAGGATTAAAACATTTATTTTAAATCGAAGTTGTTTCATATGAGCTTCAATTACTGTGCAAGATCCTGTCTGCCCACAGTGATTCTATGGATTATATACACATTCTAACATCAGACTGAACAGTTAAGTTAACCTCATACAACTAAAATGGATTTAATTAAGTCAAATGCTCAGCTACTATAATTAAGCACAGTTTTCAAGTATTGGTACATATCTACACTAAAACACAAAATATCAGTACTCCTATTTTCTATACAGATTTTTTTTTTTTTTTTTTAATTTTAAAGCATTTGAGGACAATTATACAGGTTTTTGACCCCATTGCACAACTTTTCAAAAACTGTACTGATTTCAACCTAAATGTATGGGACAATAATACACAGAAAGGACAATCTCTTGTATATCCATTGGTTCAGATCTCACAGAGCAACAAAAAATGACAAAACATAACTAGACAAAAGGAATCATTCAGATGTAACTCAACGGGATCGAACGTTAGAGTGACTGGGTTTCTGAAAGTTATGTGCTTATTCAAGATGCTACTGGCCTGAGCTTTCCCCACTCATGTAACGGTTTTTATACTCACTGGGATTTATTTAAAAAAGCAACAAAAACACAAGTACTGGAAACAGAATAACTTGAAGGTAATATAAATGTACACTTCCTTCTTCCACAGCTGTTGTGTACACACACACACACACACACACACACACATCTTATATTTATATATATGGTGGGTGGTGAACTCACCAGTTCATCTGCATAGAGGTCATGTCTATTCTTGGTGATTTTTAAAGAAGATCTGTAATCTTGTTTCTCTTTCCTCTGTCTGAAAAAACAAACAGAGCATTTACTTGTTTTGCTTTTATGTTGTGGTTTATTTCACACTATTTTGCCAAGTGATGAGGAGTCATACATTAAAGTTTTCAGTTTCGGGTTTTCAGGTACGACGTCTGTGTCTGGCTGTTCATCCACAGGATGACAGCGAAGTGAATCAATGCTTGAAAAGACAAAAACAAAACAAAGTCATTCAGCTGTTTTTCCCTGTAAAGAAAAAAGAAAAAACTTGAGAGGAATATATGATTGTGTTATATTGTAATGGAATATCATAGTCTTCTATCAATAAAAACTGGATGATGTGGGAGTATTTTAATACTGTATTTCATGTAGAGTCAAATTAAACAATTCAGAACTACAACAAACATTTAATTACTTAATTATTGAACTAATAATTAACTATTTAGGTAATGAATTTGTTGGTTTGAGTCATTTTTTTTATGCTTAAGATGATTATTTCACCTTCTTAAACGTTAATATTTTATGTTTCTTAACTTCTGAAACTTCAGAAACCGAATATCTACATTTTATCTGAGTCATGGACAAAACAAGACACTGAAGGGCGTCAGTTTGGGCTTCGAAACAGTGACAATATCATAAGGTATTACCATATATCTTTTTTTATGCAACAAGTGATTATTAAACAAATGTAGTTGAGTAAGACGTGCATTTAAGGTTGTCCAACGAATCTGTTGTGTTTAATTAGTATTAATTTATCTTTTTTTTTTAACATTTGTGTTCTGTGTGTTGTGTTATAGTTACTTTTGGTGTACTAATGCATGTTTACAACCAATTTTTTATTTTTTACATAATTACTACCATACAAATTCAAGTCGTGAAACTGGGGGGTGGGAGTAAAGACATTCGACTTCTTCTTAGTCCCTTTTGGGCTACTAGGGTTGTATTTTATTAGTGAATTTGAATATATATTATGCATATTGTGCACATATGTTTACAACCAATGTCTATGTAATATGTAATATTCTTTAGGCATATTGTTTGTGTAAATTATGTACGTGGTGTTTGCAATGAATTCTCTATGTACATCTGTGTACATATGATGAAATGTTTATAATAAGTATTGCACAAAGAGTGCACAAGCTTGAACTAAACAATAAACGAGACACAAGTCAAGGTCATATCAAAATGTATTGCACATTTTAACTACATTTTCCAGAAAATCTGTCCCAGAAACTGCAGTTTGGCACATTTATCCATCAGTGTTTGATCTACCATGAGCTTAGTGTACAATAAAATAGACTGATTGTAATCTAAGGTTGATGGGAAGTGCAGTTGTACTATTTCATACAAAAACTGCTGAATAGCCAGAGTTGTCTGACTCAAATATTGACATTTTCCTCCAAAAGCCTTTAGCTTAATCTCTGAAACACTGGTACACTGGACACTATTGTACATTACCACATAAGATGAGAACATTTACACTTTACTCTCCTTTTTGTACTTGTAGTTGGAACAGTTTTAGTCACCCACACTGCGATACTCGTGTCCGATACTGTGTTTTGTTTCTTGGTTTTATTTCTTTTTTGGGGAGTATATTAAAATTTTCCCTCAGTTATGGGTAACATTCCCTAACTCTCCTCACAAACATGCTCGAAACACGGTGCTAAATGTACATTCTACTCGTACAAATTAGCCAAATGTCTTGTATGAAACCTATAAGTTAGCTAACTAGTTAAACGGTGAGCTAGCGTTAGCATAACAACCTGCATGTTGACTTGAGTTCAGCCATGGTGTCCGCACTGATGCCCATCTCCTTCACAAAGTTGTCTTCAAACGTTTCCTCGTCCTCCTCTTCGTAGGAGTAACTGCTCGGTTTCAGTCTGCTTAGCCACTCGTTTCTGAACGAGCCGATATGGAAAGGCTTAGTGTTAACACCAGGAATTTCATACTCTGGGATGTTTGTTTCGGATGCTGCTGAAGAGTTATCCGCAGCCATTTTTACCCGGAAAGAACTGCTGCGTGAGAGGTGGATTATGGGAAATGTTGTTTTTATATGTTACCTTAGTGTAAAGGTCAGGAAATTGAAACATTTTCTTAAATTTTTTTTTTACAAAATTTAAGATAGAACAGTGAAATACCATTAAATATTTTTCAAAAATACAAAATAATAAGCTGCAATATTTTAGCTTAAGCTATTTAAAAACAAACAAACAAAAAAAAAACAACAACAACTAGCGCACACAGTGTTCATTTGGTCTCAGATATTTCCAAGAATAATCTGATGTTCACATGACAATAAATGAGTATAAATGGAAACCCAGTCTCAGGCCATACAATTAGGTCGGCATCATTAATGTGTCTTGAAAGATTCGCTTATTTAATCATAAAAAAAATAATCATCTATGTATGGTTGGGACATAGGTCAATAAGAAATTGTACTGTAGGTATTTTAATTGGTGCAGAACACGTCAGTGGAAACTTAAAAGTGAAAGGGCATGCTCAAAAGACGTGTTGTGCGGCAGAAGAGATGACAAAACCACCAGAAATAATTAGTTATGCAGAAATATCACATGAACCCCATTGATCAATAGTAAAACAGCGTATTTCTTATCGGAATTGGGTCAAATCTTGATTAAATTCAAGTGAAGGCAAAATAATTGCTCTATTCATGGTGTCCTCTTTTATTCTGGGCACCTTGTCTATACCCTAGTGCATGAACCCCAAAGTGTCATAACTACCTCCTCCAGCTGCAGGAAATTAAATTAAATCGTCACACAATATAGATACACGTGTTGGAGATGTGGCATTTCCGAAATATTTATGTATGTATACATGTATGTAACGTGTGCATCACTGTTAAAATAGTATCATGATCCAGATATATATTTAGCTGGAGATTTAATTTAACAGACATCCTTGTAAAGTTGCCTCAGCTTGATTAATTGCAATTATTTCGAGCAAATTGAGAATATGACATAATAGCTGTTTTAAAGGTTACAAGTTAACACAACTGATGTGATTATCAGGAAATGTCGACATACACGCACCGTGAATACAATGGTGCTCTGTGATCAACAGTCGGAGTTTGTGGGCTGGAATGAGGGGAGGCCACTCCCGACCCTTACCTTATAAATGTTACAGGAGGTCAACGTATCGATGTGTCTGCAGAGGAAGAGGCATCTGTCATCCACCTTTCAAGATAGTAGTTTCATTCTGCTACTGAAAGAAAATATTCCTATTTTACTTCAAATGGAGATGAAAGGCGATTCATTGCAAGAGGTACGTCTATGATTTGTTTCTATATTTTTAATTTTGTTGTGGATTTAATTAATACAATAATTAATTTTAACCTTTTTTTTTAAAGTTAAACTGTATTCATTGTATTTTCATTATTTTGGTTTTATAAACTAATCAAAAAAGACTACTATTAGTACTACTGAAGTTTTCATGAAACAATGCATTGCGTTTAATTAACAAAACCCATGTGTTGCCAGTTGTCTGTAACTTTTGCGTATAACTTTTGGTTAATCAAAATAAAACTTATTTTTAAAAAATGTACAGGTTTAAGCAATTGAATCATTCCATTCCTTCTTTTCAGGTGGACCTGTGTCAATCTGTGGCAGCTCCAACGTAAGTTAACTTATAATTTAAACTAATCTTTTCCTGGAATTTGTGTTTATTAATATTAGACATGTGATGGCGTCGTTGAAAATAACATGAAATCCTGAACACCTGAAAGATTTGAATTGAAGTTAAATATTCTCTTCAAAACCTCCCACTGGTAATACACTGAACACACACTAGAGGTCAGTAAAGGTATTTTGCTGACCCTTGATTCTTTATTAGATTCTCATAGACGTTCTCTTCATTCAGCCCATTTATGCACAACTGATTTTAACGACTCATCAAAGCGCACTGAAGCAATAAGCTTACTCAACAAAATGCAGTTGTAATTTAACTGAATTATTGGATCATTCAGGTGTCAAGTGTGTTTTTTCTTTTAATTGGCCATTAAAGTATCTATAAAATGAATCAAATATCTACAAAGTTAGAGGATAAAGATATGCTCAATCAGCAATAAAATAGAGCCATCATAAAGAGATTTAAATCATTTACTTGTTTAGAGGAAAAAAAAAAAACTAGTCCTATTTCAGTGTCAAAATCGCACGATCGCGTTTTTTTTTCTCTGAAACAAAGGACTTGGATGTTATTTTTTTCAGGTGTGATTGTAGTTAAATTGATGGTGATGCAGTTGTCTTAGGACACAACTGTGTGATTCTGTTGAATGTTCAAGGGCTATTCTGTTCACTAAGTTAAGTAATTAAGGTTAGAAGTGGATAAAAACAGTAGAACTCACTTTATTTGTTGTGCCCATTGCAACTGTCTGTCTCATGAATATTATGAAATGAAATCATGTTTTTGATAAAAGGTCAATATTTTCATCTGTGTCAGGTTATTTCAGCTCTCACAACTGTAATGTATCACTTCTTTACTCAGAAAAGGAAACATGGATTTGGAGTCTGCATTAAAGGACTGTAATACGGCCCTTCAGCTCTTTCTTAACAACAGGTTTGCTGATTCACTGGCACTTTTAAAACCTTGGTAAGTCACTTGAGCAGTTGTCACACACCTTAATGTTTTTACAAGTTTCATCTAACCTCTGGGCTCACACACTTTTGATTTAAAATACAATTTGCTTTGAACTCTTACAGGAAGAATGACAGCATGTATCATGCAATGGGCTACAGCAGCATCTTGGTGATGCAGGCAGGAATGACCTTTGAACCCAAAGATATGGACGCTGCCATGACATCTTTGAGAGAATCTCTGCAGACATGCCAGAGGTGAGGCTTTAATGGAGTTAACAACAATGAGATGAAGGGTCTTAAGGTTTTAGATTACCTTCAAAAAGTTGATCTAAATGTCAAGGTGCTATGTAGACAGTATGGAGAACTTAACACAGATGATGTCACTGGTCAGAGTAGACGCCCTCTCTGTTACTGCACTGGGTTAAATGGAAAAATGTGATCCCTTCACATAGGTTTCGCAAGAAAACGGGGCTAGTGGAGACCCTCACTAGTCTATGGTATCGCCAACCAGCTGAGAATTTGACAGAAGGTGAGTATAATCTTTCTTTTGTTCTGTATGTGTTGAATGCATACGGGGACACATTGGATTCTGTATGTGGTTGTTGTGTTAACATACAGGAAGCACATTAGTTGGTGTGACAAAGTGGAAGCAATGGAAATAATATAACCATTCATCCAGTTTGTTGTTTGCCAGAGGTCAAACAAATGGGTCAGTTTGTCTGTCTGTGGTGTGTCTGTCTGTTCATATGCACTCTAGTGATCATATTTCAAACATTATTGATGTCACACCATGATCAAATGACTTGCCCAATTCCTCTAGTTGACCAGTCGTATAGGCCAAAGTACAGCTGAGATCTAGACCAAAGTTTAGGTCAAGCCCTTAATTTGCATATTCAGAAACCAGCTTCTACCTTGAAAACTAACAGATATTAACTAACTTTGTGTTATCAACTTATAGAAAGTTGCATATGACCTTTCATTTGGTACCAATTTTTTGACCTTTTGATGACCTTGAAAGGTCAAAGTTATGATTTTCAAAATGTCTAATTTAGAGCTGTAACGCCCTCAATTTTGCAGAGAGAGTAAAATAACTAGTATCAGGATATACAGCATGAAAATATTGGCCAGTTCTCTTTAAAGGCTTCCAGCAAATGCAGTCTATAGCAGTTTCTTTTGTTTATTTTGAATAGAACATTAAAACCAAATCACAAAAAGATTTATATAAAAAGAAAACAACTGAAAAAGAGCGGGATGAATATATCTTGATTTGTTCTCGAAATGTATTTATGCTGCAATTTCAGTTATATGACAATGACCTCTGAAATGTTGTTTTTTATCTTTTGCCATTTTAAAACATTTTTTTCCTTTTTTTTATTTCTTATTTCTCTTCCACAGAGGAGATGCATGCAGAGCTGTGCTACGCTGAGGTTCTGCTACAGAAGGCATCGCTGACATTTCTGGATGAGAGTATAATTGGCTTTATCAAGGGAGGAATGAGGATCCGAAACAGTTATCAGATTTTCAAGTAAGATGTTTTACAATATTTGTTGGTTTTTTTTTTTTGTTTTTTTTTCCCCTAATGGACAAGGGGAAATGGAAAGTATGGCACATATTAAAATGTTATGTTTTCTGTTTCTCCAGGGATTGTCAGGCCATGGTATCAGCCACAAAAGAGATGGAGAAAACACACAGTACACACGTTCATTTTAAGAGCGGTGTCAGCATGGGTATCGGATCATTTAATCTGGTGAGTGCTGTAGAAAGCACAATGAGCCTCATGCATTTTCCTATGACTTAACTTATAGTCATGGAAAAAATTATTAGACCATCAAAAGTCATCCAAAACAATAGTTATGTAATTAAGTACTAACGTCTGTGTGTATCATGTTACTAAAACAGACAGAAAAGAAAACACGGAATGTCTAAAAGCACTGTTTTTGTCAGTACAGTGCCATAGATATTGATGTAAGAACTTATGTGATTTTGGTTATTATAAAAAAAAAAAACCATGGAAAACAGATAGATATCAACTCTGAAATTAAACTACTATGAGCTATTTTTTTGTTATCATTATATTTTTCTAAATAAATGTACCTTGTAGTTGTACCAGGCATTAAAATAAACAAGAAACTGAAGAAAGCATAGGGTGGTCTAATAAATTTTTTCCACAATTTGTATTTAAAAAGAAACAAACAGATTATCTTTAGGTTTTAATAAACATTACCAAACTAAATCCTCATGGTTTCGTTATCAGATGCTGTCTCTGCTTCCGTCCAGAGTTCTCAGACTGATGGAGTTTTTGGGATTTTCAGGAGACAGGGTAGGTATCATCAGTCTCTGTGCTGATATTAAACATGTGGATTTCACTTGGATAATACATCACTGCTGGGGTGAAATGTAAGTTGAAATAACTCGGAAATGTTGGTGTGAAATGAAGTTATTATTTTTCCTCATATTGTATGATTACAGGAGCTGGGTTTGTCAGAGTTGCGAGACGGTGCATCCAACAGCAGCCTGCGCTCCATCCTCTGCACCCTCACTCTGCTCATGTTTCACCTTTACATCACTGTGATTCTGGGTAAGATGACCAACAGGTGGCGCTGATATTGTCTTCTGCATGAATACAATAACATGATGAGCAAAAACACCATTTTCTCATTATTTTTGGATTTTAATGTTCAACTTTTTTTTTTTTTTTTCCTTTTCATAATGATTTTTTTTTCCCCCCTCGCTCAGGTACTGGTGAAACTAACCTTACAGAGGCTGAAGCTCTGCTGCGGCCGTACACTGATAAATTCCCAAATGTAAGTTGTGTCAATTAAAACTGATGGCATTAACCCTTTAAAACCCAGTACTACTTTGTGTCAGTTCCCAAAATTTCTCTCTATTGAACCTTTTTTTTTTTTTTTTTTTTTTAAACCCACAAAGACCCAATCTTCTACTGGTGACCAAAATCATTTACTGATATAAAATGTATAATAACTGTTGATTCACTAATCCACTAATACATGTAAATAACTTGTGGAAAATATAATTAGTTTTCATGACCCATTTGGACGTTGAACATGAAAACGGTCATCTTCTACAACATTGATTCACCAGTAAAATGATGGAGTTTGCCCACTTGGACATGGTTTATTTTCAGTTAATGATATATTTTGCACAAAAACTGATATAATTACTCTCAACCTTAATTTGAGCTTTGATCATCTACATGATCTCGGAATAAAATCTAGGGAAATGCATGATTCACACTTAAAAATGCAAAATAAAGATGCTAATATTACAATAAATAATGAGAAATCACTTAAGAAACGTTAAAAAATAGAGGAAAAACTTCCAAGAAGTAGCACTGGGTGTTTTATGGGTTAATTCAATTAAATAATAATGTTATGAATCTGTTTGTCTCATCCACAGGGGGCTCTTATGCTTTTCTACACAGCCAGAATTGCTTTACTAAAAGGGAACTTCACTTTGGTGAGTAGTAGTAGTTTCATTTAACAGAACATAATATATTCATATATATACTTCAGATTTCTATATTGGATATGGGGAAAAGGCATAGGCTGAAGAAACGGCTTATTTTTGCCAACCCTATTTACAAAAAGGAAAGTTGCAGAAACAAAATAACAAGATAGCACAGTTTTAAACAATAATATAAATAAAACAAATTATATAATCTAAGCTAAATCCTGGATTTTTACTAATAATTTGCTTACTTTATCCTCCTAATATTTTATATACCTTAGTTTTAAGCATCCTTTTAAAATTAGTGACTGATGTGCATGTTTTTAATTCTTTATCAAGGTTATTCCATAACTTTATTCTCATTATAGTTAAGCATTTTCTTTTGTGTTGGTCCTTGGCTTTGGTTTCCTGAAAATGCAGGCCCCCTTAAGGTTGAACTGGGATTCTGTGACCGCTCCTGTATGCAGGGTGGAAGTGGGTTGTTGTGTGCAGGGCTGTTTCTAGCTTTGTGGGGGCCTTAAGCAAGATGCTGTTTGGGGGCCCTTAGTTTGTCACACTACGATGAAGAGATTCCTAACCCTTTAGATCACAGGTGTTGAGCGCCAGTCCTCGAGGGCCGGTGTCCTGCATGTTTTAGATGTTTCCCTCTTCCGTACA
>JAPTGZ010000001.1:930665-943699 GCA_029814645.1 Fowleria isostigma | reverse complement strand
GGGACACTCCCACCACGCTCTCCTCCGGGGGGCTCTGGCGCTCCAGAGGGGCGCGGAGCCTCCTTGCCAGTGGATCTGCACCGTGAGGATTGGGCAGCGGCCCGAGGGTGCAACCAGCTGTCCATCCACACAGGTGTCATGGCTGAGGTTGAATATCGGGGGGAGTCACCCTGTCCACACCCACTGGATACATGCTCATATATGAAGTCAGTATCGGTCTGGTCCTGGACAGAGTGTGTTTTCATAAGGGCACAGTCATATCATGTACACACCACACACATGCAATAATATTATTCAAAAATGAAACAAAAACGAATCTGATTACTTGATTAATTACTGAAATTTTCAGTAGAATATTCAACTTCAAAAAGAATCGACAGCTGCAGCCCTAGTGCCTCCATTACATTGTCTCTCCAGGAGACGTAATATAATGTCACTTATTGACAGACAGTTAGTTTAGACCAGTCCTTCGTCTGCTAATGTCAACTTCGAGGGCTTACACACACGGTGAAGTGGCTGGGGGCAAGGGTCAAACCAAAGCGTCCCTGAAGAGGAGGAGGTGGCAGTCCCTCCGGCAGTCTGAACGTGAAGGCCTGCAGTAAGCTGGTGACCATCAGGAACAACTCCATCTTGGCCAACTGTTCACCCATACACACCCGCCGACCTGAGGGACATGAAATCATTACTGTACTGGTGCACATACTGTACGACAAACAATCAGTTCTAAATCAACTGGCCTCATGCAAGACCCTCTCATACTGATGAATTTAGTTTTAAATTCCACATGTAAGGAATTCAGGGGAACTGGCCCCCATTCAGATAAAACCGTTTCATTAAATAACTGCATACTGAACTACATAATTTCATAATTTCACATTAGTGAATGTGAACATGGTGTCTTTCATCCGGTTTATGTGGGATATTTACTGTTTTCTGAGTCAACCTTTTCTGAATCTGAGATAGCACCCACATGTGAGAAGAAAAAGCTCTGATACAAATAGGAAAATGTTCTTGCATGAAGTCAACAATTGAGTCACAGAGCTTCTGTGAGTGAGGAGTAACTTACCAATCCCAAAAGGCATGAAGCATTCTTTCCTCAGTAACTTTCCCTCACTGTCTAAGAATCGTTCTGGGTTAAAACTGTCTGGGTCATCCCACACAGTGGGATCTCTGTGGACAGACCACAGGTTGGGAATAATAACTGTCCCTTTGGGAATACTGTAGCCTCTGAACTCTGAAAAGGAACAAAATGCATTAAAATGCCATCAGTTGAATGCATTAGATGCCAGTGATGGAACGCAGACATACTGCTTGACATATTGGTTATTTAATGTCTGAGGAATTTCAGTGTTTAAACTCACTCGATGTCTCTGAGGTCATGTGAGGAATAGCCAGAGGAACCACTACAGTCAGTCTCTGCACCTCCATGATGGTGGCCTCAGTAAAAGGGAGACGCCCCTTATGAGTCATCGATGGGACCCGCTGTTTGCCCACCACTTGGTCGATCTCTGCCTGGACCTTGTCTGAGTTCAAAACAGTCGAAGCAATAATCAGTATTTCTTCCCAGAATCAATTAAGGTTATGAAAGCAATGAGACAACTGAGTTCCATTCTTAATTTATGCAGAAAATAAGGCTTGATTTAAGGGTGCCTCCATGACACTGGTCCTAAAAACAGGACAGAGGGACAACAAATTCAAACCAGATGTAGACTAATGTTATGAAGCAAGTTTAGAAGTACTTTGAATTTATTTTAGAAATAAATATTTAGTGAGATAAAATACATTATTTTTCAGTTAAAACACCTTTTTTATGTAACATGGTAAAAAGGACAAGAAAACTACACATTACTATATAATATACTAAATTTCACTTTTATTATTACCAAAATGAACCTAGTTTCATAGAAACACCCATAAACATTTCACATTTAGCTCAACAGCAACATCCTTGCAAACACATTATATATTATTGAGATCAGAATATTTGATCAATACTGAGGAAAGTGTATTAATTAGGAAAGATGATCAATTAATAAAATGTGCGTACATATAAAATATAACTAATAGAAGAAATATCTCTTCTTTAGTCATTTATAAGTCAATGCATATTGTTAGAATCTAAGTGATACAGAACATATAGTTGTACTCATAAGTTTACATACCCTGACAGAATGCACATGAGACGGTCTTGGATGTTCCAACATGACAATGACCCAAAACCCAAGGACAAGTCGACCTGTCATTGGCTACAGCTGAATAAAGTGAAGGTTCTGGAGTGTCTATCTCAGTCTCCTGACCTCAGTATCACTGAGCCATTTTGGGGAGGTCTCAAACATGCAGTTCATACAAGAAAACCCAAAATCGTAAAGGAATTCAAGGTGTTTTGCCAAGAAGAAAGGGCAGTTTTACCATCTGAGAAAATAAAGTGACTCATCCACAACAACCACAAAAGATGTGAAGCTGTCATTGATGTTCAAGGGGAGGGGCCAATACATTGTATGAAGAACTAGGGTATGATCAAGGTCGTTTGGATAGTTTGTTATCAGAATGACTTAAAAACAGCAAACACATTTATTACATCCACCAAGGATGTTGTTTTTGCTGGCGTTTGTCTGTCTGTTAGCAACTTTATGCAAAAACTACTGGACGGATTTAGGACATGATGGAAATTACACAAGGAACAATCAATTAGACTTTGGGAGTGATTCGACATTTTACTCCCGTCCATATGCACTAATTCGGTTTAAATGGTGCTAGTTATGGTCTCTCCTCTCTCCTCCATGTGGGTGTGGGTGGAGCTACTTGCGCTTCACTGAGCTGTGTGTGCGGCAGGGGAAGGGGGGGACTATCATGCTTGGCAGAGGTCTGCGCTCTCAGAGTGCTTCTCTAGTTTAATAATAAATGTCTTCATTTAACCACTAACCATGAGTGAAAGAAAAGTTTTTGTATTATCATTCATATTCTCTGAAAAATGGTCAAAGAATCATAAATTAGGGCACCTGTGGCGCAGGTGGTAGAGTGGGTTGTCCAGTGCTCAAAGGGTCGGTGATTCGAATCCCGCCTGAAACTGTCCACATGTCGAAGTGTCCTTGGGCAAGACACTGAACCCTAAATTGTTCCCAGTGAGGCCTGATAGTGCCTAGCATAGTGGCAGCTCACTGGTGTATGAGTGGGTGAAAGTGTTCTGAGTACCATTAATGTGTAGAAAAGCGCTATATAAGTACAGACCATTTACCATAAATTCTGTTAGGGTATGTAAACTTATGAGCACAGATGTAAGTCCCGAGTGATGACGTGACCTTACCTTGGATATCAGGATATAAGACCATGTAGAACAGAACCCACAGAACTGAGTTAGTGGTGGTGTCAGTCCCAGCTATAAAGAGATCTCCTATTATATAAAACAGATAATCCTCTGTGAAGCTGCTGTCCTCCTCTCCAGCAGCTTGTTGAGCCAACATCTCTAATAAATACATGTCGATAAGATCCCTGGGGTTTTCAGGGTCTAATGTCTCTCTGTGCCTGGTAATAATGTTCTTTAGAAACACTGTGATGTCTCTTTCCACTTGTCTTAACTCCTTGAAGACCCCAAATGGCAAATAGTAAAGCAGAGGGAAGATGTTAATAAGGACTGCAGGACTGTTCACACAGATCTCCAGGCCCCGCCCCATCAGGTTCAGCAAGGTACGGAACTCGCGGTCTTCGTGATGAAAGCGCTGTCCCAGGGTCAGAGAGCAGATGACGTTAGACACAGCATTGGTGATCAGCGGGGCCAGGTCCACACCGGCACCACCGGCCTCCTCATTCAGTCGCAGCAGCTCGGTTTTGATCACAGCCAGACCCTGCAGGACGCACGGCTCCAAACTCAACTTTCCGAAGCCGAAGGTTCGGAGTGTTGTGTGGCAGAACTTACGCTGCTTTCTCCACACTGGCCCATACGGAGCAAAGACAATTCCTGAAGGTAAGTTGAAAAAGAACAGTAGTGACTCATGGGTCTGGACCAAGGAAGTAGGTTTGATTTTGACATTGGTGGTGGTGGGGGGTGGGGGGAGTGCTCCAAGGCAGCACTCTTTAGAGCCGATGTTTTTTTTTTTTGCATTTGCAACCAGAGTTTCACATCATGATCACATCATGTAGAGCTGATCCAACAAGTAAACAATTACAACCAGAAAAAAAATCAGTAATAGACATGTTTATAATCAGTGTTGGGAGGGTTACTTTAGAAATGTATTCCATTACAGATTACAGAATACAAAAAAGTAATCTGTACTGTAATCTGTTACTCGATACATTACTCGATTTGTGTATCATAATCTGATTACTGTGAATTGCTTTCACATTTTCTTGAATTTTATTACTATATGAATGTAGTAAATCACCTGAAGTTATAGACAGAGTAATTGCTGTGTGTTCTGTTTTAGAGCTGAATGAATGTATTCGGTCTAAGCCTCATAAACACATATGAACATGTGATGTACTTGTACAACCCAAAGTAACTTATTGGTGTTTTGTCTCATTATAGAAAAAGAGACAAGAAAAAAAGTCCCACTATTAAAATATTCACAGCTGTATTCTTCTTGTTCTATGTGGTAATATGTGGTTCTCCTTCCTTATCTCTCTTTAAGTGGAAGTACTGCTTGTATTTTCAAAGGTATACATTCTTCTTGCCCTGACTCTGATCTGCCAGCTCTGGCCCCGCCTCCGATGCCGCCTCCATTATCTTGACCTGGACTTGATGGACTGACTTGTTCCCACAACTTACACACAACACTAATCATCAGAATATTTGTGTCACATATTATTAAATCAAGGTATTCTGGGAAATGCATGGGAAACTGGATTTGTGAAAAAACAGAAAGTAATCCATTGATTTTTTTTTAAATGTAACTGTATTCTGATTACCACATATTAAAATTGTAACTGTAATGGACTACAGTTACTCATATTTTATATTCTAAATACATAATCCCATTACTCCCCAACACTTTTTATCATGCATATCTGAATATCTAAAGAGAACACAAAAATTGAATGCATTCTGTAGTGTAATAGATTAATAGGTTAAAGCAACTAATGGAAGACAAGGAGGCAACTTCTAAGAGTTCTCATCTTTACTCTGTAGTGTAACTGTGCATCATACTGTCCGTTAACAGACTGTCCATCAACACCATGGGAAATACATACATGATCACTCTGCAGTAACTAATGTAAACACCTACACACTAGTGATACATAGTGAGGCCTCTTAGAACACCAGACTGATATAAGCTTTGATTTTAAAGACACATGGTGAAGCATCGATATACAGATCATCATCATCATCATCACCATTATCAGAATAACATTTATCACAATAATCAACCTCATGACTAACATATCCATTATTATTTAACCTCACCTGTCAATTTACAGCCTCTCCTTCAGCTTCTCCTCCTGTTTCTCCTTCTCTAACTCCTCCTGCTTCTTTTCCATTATCTATTCCAGCTTCTCCTCCTCTATCTCCTTCAGCTTCTGTTCTATCTCTTCCTGCTTTTCCTCCTTACCTCTCTACTGTTACCTGACATAAATATGTTGATGCATGACATAAACAGGTTATTGATACAGTGATCATAGAGTTTGATGGTACAGTTATTGCCTAAGCAAAAAAAGGTCTTTCCTTCTAATTATTACATGTAATTTATTCCCCAAAAATATGGATGTATAAAATCACATGAGCGCCTACAATCTGAGGTTTTTTTTTGTATTTTCCCCACAAATGCTCTTTGTGTTCTTTAAACAGTTGCCCTCTTCCACACAAATACATGAAAATAATAAATAAAAATAGCTTTAAAAAGTATAGTTTGCCATTAAATATCGTCTTTGACATCTGTTTTGGATAACTGCTTGTAAAACCAGTGGGATGTCTTTACCTTTTCGTTTGGTCATGAGGGTGATCGCAGGGACATCCGGTCTGTCTGAGAACACCTCAGGGTGATTGGAGAGAGCGTCCCTGAGCACCTCATACCCGTTGAGCACAACCATTAAATGACTCCCTACAAACAGACTGTACACGTTTCCGTAGACCTTGGCTTGTTCCGTTAAAACAGCCACTGCGCTTTTGCCGGTGTTGTCTACCTGCTGTCCGAGCCTCCTCCGAACAAACGGAGGGATGAGAAAGTGGCCGAAGTTTCCGACGACTGGCCACGGTTTCGGACCTGGAGGAATATTTGCGAATTTCTGTCGTTTTCGATAGAGATGAAGTAAATAATACGACGTCAAGAATACTAGCAACGATGCGATGTTTACAAAGGAGAGCGCAAAGCTGCTAACATTCTCCAGCCATGCTAGCGAAAACATGGTGTAACATTAAACTAAACAGTGAGCTTTTAGTGAGCTAACTTATTTATCCCATTCTCTAGACACTGGTCGTAATACCACAAATAATATGCCAGCACGACAAAATAAAATAGCTGTTTAATGCCACCGCGGTCATGCTCTTCCTGTGTTGTTGTGAAACAGCAGATGTCAACGTGAGACCGTTACTGACTTCTGATTGGTCGACAGGACCGTAGCCCTCTCTGATTGGTTAGTTTGATGATGACGGTAAATGTAGTTTTGTGTGAATAATTAACCTGCATCTTCCAGACCTTCAATAACCGTTAGTCCTCTGATTTTATTCAATCAGAATTATACAAAGGCAATTTAGATCCCCTTTTTGAGTAAAACAAAAAACAAAAACTAATAATAAATGCATTAGAGAAATAATTCAAAGGGATACAGTTTGTAAGCCAGCTTCTATATTTTTTTTTGAATAATTTTTATTATGATGTGGAATGGGGAAAAAACATGGTTACTACCTAGAAAATTCTTTATTTCAAATAAGGTACGAGAGGTATCTCTTAAACTGTTACATTAATGTTATCCAGTTAATTAAATTTTGATTAAATATAAGATAAATGCTGACCTTCTTTTTTCAGATTTTCTGGTGTGATATTTGTCTTTTTTTAAATTGAAAATTGGAAATTCATTTAAATTTGAAATTGTAATATATTTTATTGTTCTTTTGTTGATGATTTCCATGTCAAAAACTGTTTATTATAAATCTAATTTTATTGTTGGCAAAATTTCACATTTATGTATGCAGATTTGCCAACCAAAAACCCTTTAAATCTTATTTGAATTCTTATTTGGACACTCTTAAATTTTAAATTAATAGCTTCTAAAGCTGTGAAAACTAAAGCCTTATGTGATGAATTTAAACTGTAATTTATTTTTAATTTAATTCATTTACATATCTTTTTATTTTCTGACTTATTTATGCAGTTGTATTATTTATTTTCTTCCTGCCTTGCCTCAAGTGAAATATGTTACTGTTTAATACTGTTCATTGCTGACACTCTGTTTTATATAACGCATTGCGTAAATAAAGTTGAAAAAAAAGCAATCAAAATATATGAGGCTTATTCCAAAAAAAATTGTCTCTGTTCCAGACATGGTCCCTTATTGGAATAATATCATGCCAAATCTAAGATGGAAAAAGAGATCTTTTGCCTATTTTCTAAATTTTTAGAGGATAGGCACGACATCTTTTTCTTTTTTTTATTTTAAATAAAATAAAAGAAGTTTCTCTAAAATGAATCCATTGTTTCTACTCCTGTAAACAGTTCCTTTAAAGGTATAAAAAAATATATCACTATAAATTGCTCTTTTTGCAATCAATTTGAAGAAAATGTATGTCATTTGTTTTGGTCCTGTCATTTCTCTAGTGTTTTCTGGCAATATGTCTGTTGTTTTATTTGTCAAAATATTGATTTTGATTTCTCTCTTACTTATAGAAAAATATTGTTTAGTGTTTTCTCAGGTCATGCTAACAAATCAGATTACTTAATCAATTTAATTCTATTATTTGCTAAATATCACATTCACAAATCCAAATTCTCTAATCAGAAACCTTTTTTAATATTTAAAATTAACTGGAACAATATTTTTCAACTATCCAATATTCTGAAAATAAAAAAAGCTATTAAGACCACTGATTTTTTTTTTTTTTTTTAAGTTTTATAACATTTATGTAGATTAATATATTTTTCCTACATGTAGTCTTTGTCCCCTGGCAATGTTCTGTTCTGTTTAATTCATATTTATATTGTATATCAGCATTATGATGTATTTGTCATATTTACTATGTATTTTGTATGAAAGCAAATAAACACATTAGCAAACACATTTAAATGTATCACATAATAAAATATATAAGTATTTCTTTGTGTTATCGGAGATGGCTGCATAAAAAAAAACAAAAAAAAACAAAACCCATACCCTTAGGACATTTGCCTCATGCTGCTCTCTTATATATTGTAAATTTATATTAGTCATTTTATTTTTTGTTTTTTACTACTGAAAACTTGTGAACTTTGATTTGGTCAGTAAAAAATTTTTTAAAAAAATTTAAAAAATCATCATCATTACTACCCTCAGAAAAATATTATTTGCCTGGATAATCTACAATATAAAGCTAAAAAAACAAAACAAAACAAACAAAAAAACCCAACCCAAAACAGATATTGCTTAATGCAATAGTTTAATGATGTATTTGAGAGGACCTGATTTAATTCTGACAAAAGACACACTTCAGTCTCAATATAACTCGATTTTAATACACTTGAGTTGAGACCACAGCCAAACACTTCAAGGCTTTTAAAATGTGTACAAAATGTAATAATAATAATAATAATAATAATAATAATAACAATAATAATAACAATAATTGAAAGAACATGATTGATGAAGAAACAAAGAAAAAAAAGGTCACAATTTCATGACACAACTAGTGGCAGCTTTAGTACATCTACTGACATTACACACTAAGGCACCTTGTGACTTGAGAACATCATATTGAGGTAAATCCTGCCATAAAGTATGAGTGGGTTACAGCAGAAGACCCAAATCAAGTCTTGCAAAAACTGCAGCAGATCTTCAAGTCAGTTGCTACAAATGTCTGTTTGTGTGAAATTCAATGTGAGCAAATACAAGCTAAACATACCAAAAAAAAATCCCAAAAAACCAACAACTTTAAAGGACTTCCCATATATAAATCATAATGGCAAAGAACACACAAACACAAAACTACTTATTTTGTCTTGAATAATTCTTAGACACATTTTTGCTGACCTATTCCTTTCATAGCAACATAGCTGGTATTGCTATATTCCTGTCCAGTAGAGTAGATAAGACCGACTGAAACAACACCACACATTTGGATTTTTCGGGTAATAACATCTGGGTACCACGGTGTCACTCCTCTCGTGTGCTCTGTACCATAGAGTACTTCTTACAGGGGTTCTTAAGGCAGGCAGGGGGCCAGGTGATAGGCCAGTTGTACGAGCAGGGCACCGCGATTTGAACGTTCCTCTCCATGAAGTTGAACAGAGGGTTCCACCAGGTGTTGGTGAGGTAGTTGTTGGGCGAGCATTTCAGAGTCTGTCGACAAAAGAAAAAAGTTATTATTATTATTTTTTATTATATATTTATTTCCAAGTACATATAAATACAACAGTTGGACAAAATTTTCAAAAAGGTAAAGCAAACGACCTTCCGTTTCTGTTTTAGGTCTAGAAAACACGCATCATCTGCTGTCAGAGCATAAGAGTTAAAAAAAAGTCCAAAGTTTTGGCCATAGATCAGTCTTTGTTTGTCCGTAGTGGCCATTCTCTTTTAGTAAATTAGAAATTCACAAGATTTTTGATAAAATAGAGCAATTTAAACCACAATTATCAGCTTAGGTGTTGTTTTTGCCCAAAATATGTATAATCGTATGAAACTCAGTTGTCTTAAGAAAAGCTGTGATACAACTTAAATGTGGAACAGTTTACACAGAACTATGGAAAAGTTATTTTTCAGCATAATACAGGCCAGAAATACTGTTTTCATCCTTATAGATCTTATCCACATTTGTTTAAGTCATACACTGTAATAATAACTGCGGACCACTACTGCCAGACGTGACAAAAGTACTCACATTCTGTACTTAAGTAGAAGTACAGCTACTTGAGTGAGAAAAATACTCTCGTAAAAGTAGAAGTACTGATTCATCTCCTTAAGTAAAAAAGTACAACTTCTCAATTGTAATAAAGTATAAAAGTAAAAAAGTAAAACTGCATTTTTTTTTTTTGCCATGAATGGAACAATACTTATTCAACCAGGCAAAATCATAAAAGTTTCCGTTTTCTAATTCCACAGTGAATAAAGTGTTTTACGTACCGTCACATCTGTTTAGTTTGAAAAAGTAACGAGCCTATTCTGAGAATGTAAAGAGTATAAAGTCCAGATATTTACGCAAAAACGTAGAGAGTAAAAGTCAAAAGTTCCCAGAAAAAATAAGTACTGGAGTAAAGTACAGATAGCTAAAAACTCTACTTAAGTACAATAAAAAAGTACTTATACTTTATTACTTCCCACCTCTGACTACTACTACTACCACCAGACCTGGCTCGTCTATTAAGTAATATAGGCAAATGCTAAGGGGCCATGGCCTCCAAGGGGCGTCACAAAATTGGGAGAAAATTTACCTTCAATATAATTATATTAAGACTAGTTATTACTATTAATTCTTAAAATGGAAAGTAACGCCCAGTTAATATTACTACAAATGATACTACCAAATAAGTATTGTAGTAAGGGTATTCACATTGTATTTCAGATTTGTTGATATTTATTTGTAATTTGTTAAGTGTATAAATTGGGTGCCATGTTATTTTATAAATTTAAAGACAATAGTAAAAATACTGCCATTTGATTTCTATGGTAAGTGTATGTAAATCGCCGATGGAGGGCCGTCACGTTACTTTTAGAATTACCATATTTTTCGGAGTATAAGTCACACTTTTTTTCATAGTTTGGCTGGTCTTGCGACTTATACTCCGGTGCGACTTATACTCCGAAAAATACGGTACATATTTGTATGCAAGACACAATAATAAAAATTCATTCAAAAAATGTATTCATATGCATAAGGTAAAAACCTGATGTGGTTGTAATAAAGTTCTGATTTCATCTGTCTAATCAGTGTACCTGTTTAGGTAAAAGCAGGATCAGATTTTGGTCAAATCTGGTATTTTTCTTCCAGTAACAAAATAACTTTTGAGCAGTGTTATGGCTCATCTATAGTTTGGCCACTAGGTGGAGTAATTTACCCAGTCCTACCACCCAGTCTGTGTTCCTGGGAATAGTACCAGGACAGGCCTAACACATTCTAAAAATATTTAATACATACTTACTGTAAGTATATGAATATAAATAATACCTTTCTGGTAATAATATTTGGGTTGGCACTTCAGAGGGTACAAAATATAGCCATGTATAACCAGGCAGGTAGAAAACCCGACATGCACATTCACTCAGGTGGCCATTTTTAACAAGGTTTAATTATAGTGGAGCTTTTAGTTCGGAATGCTTCCATTTTCTCTCTTTTCGTCTGACGCAGGCACACAAACAGCCACCCAGTGTTCAAACCTGTAAGTTGGCCATGGTGTGGTACCACCAGAAGAGACGGGAGGTGATAAAGTAGGCCACAACCACATCCACACTGTAGTGCTCATGTGCCACCAAGATGCACACCACACCCACAGCACTCAGCAGCCAGCATATCAGATGGTACCACCAGAATGACCTTGGAGAGTCTGGAGAAAGAAAGACAAGCGGAAACAGTCATGAAAAGATCCATTTGTGTTCTTTTCGGAGCGTATTCAGCTGTTCGCATATTCAGCATTCAGCAAAACCGATCCATTCAGTGAAGGTTATCATACAGTTGCAGAAAAAATTATTAGACCACTCTGTGTTTTCTTCAATTTCTTGTCTATTTTAATACCTGGTACAAAAAAGGTACAATTGTTTGGACAAATATAATGATAACAACAAAAATAGCTCATAGTAGTTTAATTTCAGAACTGATATCTATCCGTTTTCCATGGTTTTATAGATAATAACCATAATCACATAAGGTCTTACATCAATATCTACGGTATTGTACTAATAAAAACTGTTTTTAGGCATCCCATGTTTTCTTTTCTGTCTGTTATAGTCACATGATACACACAGGAGTTAGTACTTGATTGCATAACCATTGTTTTTGATGACTTTTGATGGACTGATAATTTTAGCTGTGACTGTATAACACATCACCTATGTTATAATTTCAACATTAGCTCACTAACACTATAGAAGGTAAACATACGGTTTATATAAGAGACTGTATGAACTAGTGGAGATAAAATCAAATACAAAGCTCTGTGATACAATCAAATCTATATCATCTGGTTCAGTTCTAATAAACATGTGATACTATCATTGTGATTGATTGGTTTATTTTGAGCTTGTGGACTTCATATATAATACTGATTACATACCGTACATTTCATTATATGTACACAGATATACATAAAGAATTTGTTTTTTGTAACACAATATACATAGAGAAATGTACATAAACAAATATGCATAGAGGAATATACTGTACATACACAGTAAAAAAAAATTTCGGTGTTAAATTAATACTGTGGGTGTTAAATTAACAGTATATACATAGAGTCTATATGAGCCTACTCTATATGAGTGTAGGCTTGTATCGACTCTGTGGGTGCTAAATTAACACTAGCATTTTTACTGTGTAGAGAATTATACATAGAGAAATTGGTTATAAACGCTCATAAGTACACCAAGCTAACCTTAACATAATATACAGAACACAAGTGTACCTAATGAAGAGAAAAACACCCATAAAACACAACAGATTATGGGCATCAAGATGAAATAATATACACATCATTATGTGTACACAAATATACATAATCTTGAGTAGCATTAATTTTTCTTGATTGAATGCATTTGTTTCCTGTACATTATGTTAAGGTTAGCTTTAGTGTACTAATGAATGTTTACAGCTAATTTCTTTGACATAATTGCAAACGTACAAGTTTAAGAAGTGAAACTGGGGAGTGGGAGTAAATAAGTTCTACTTCTTCTCACTCCCTTTCAGGCTACTAAGGTTGTATTTTAAT
>JAPTGZ010000001.1:802130-812640 GCA_029814645.1 Fowleria isostigma | reverse complement strand
ACTGAAGGACAGTTAAATACAGAGAAACATTTATTTGGGAAGTGACACATATGTCACACTGGGTCCTTATGGGTTAATGAAATAATGCCTAATTTGCCAAATAAAACATACAGATTTTTACTTGTTTCAACATAACCTTTCCTTTATCCCTCACAACGCATTAATAAAACATTTCACAATGACAGCGGAACTTCAGCACAAGTTTCTTTTCTGCAGTCTGACTCTTTTCCTGGAAATTCTAAACTTTTTAAGTGTCACAATCTGTTCCGATGTCCTTTAAAAATGGGGTTTGAAAGAACCAACTGTCTGATTGCAGACTTTCAAAGTGAATCACTGTGCCCTCGGGTGACAAAGGTGGCTAAAATAGTATCACCTCTAAGCATCTACAGTTACATCAAACAAGTCCAATACTTCCTCCCACTCCCCAGTTCAGTTGGTTGTCCATTGTCTTGAACAAAAGAACTTGACACTTTGAATTGGAGACTGTGATGGATCGCTTTTGAGGTCAGAAGCCTTTACCGGTATACTGGTTTCATCCCAGCCCAGCCAAGCTCCTAGCATTGAATAGATGGTTCCAACTTGTGTGAACACTATTTATGTGTAGAGTCAAAGAGACAGTGTGGGAAATAAGGTTTTAGTTTGTCTGATAAGCTGCCCTTTGTTCTTAATTGTCCCACACTGTGGTTTGTACATTAGTTATATTTTCCGTATCAGGAAAGATCTGACACCAAAGTTTCGCCAAAACGCCAAACAATATAATCACACAACAGAATATACACAAGTAAAAAAAGGCTGCATTATTATTATTTATTTGATCTTATATCCTTTTATTTAACCAGGATGAAAAGCTCATTGAGATTAACCCTTTAACTGCTTGCTGGACCATATGTTTTATCACATTTTGAGTCACTATATTTCAATAAGTGGAATACCGAACTTATCTGAACCTAATTAAGCCAAGAAAGATGAAAATCACTAAAGACATTTGGACTGTTTTTGGTGAAAATGTGAAAGATATGAATACTTTTTTGGCATATCATAGCATAAGAGGCCTTCCTGAACATCATTTTATTATTTGATACCACAAAAAAACTTATATTAGATATGTAATTAAAAAAAACCATATGATTTATTTGTTGCTTTATGGTAAGAGTAGAAAAATTAAGCCAATATGAAATAATAGATTATTTTTTGTTATAAAATCAAAACGTCTGTTCATCTATTGCTGCAAATATTAAACATTTAGTGGTAGTACATCATGAATACGTGTAAAAAATTAACTTAGTGAATCATTTTTGACACTTTCTGAGTTTATATTAGTAAATACGGTAAAAAGAAAAAAAAAGTCAAGAAATTACTCACCCAAGGGAATAAGAAATACAGAAAAAAATAATAATAATAATCATCAGGTTTTTGTTGGTGGGGTAGTTTAAGGGTTAAAATGTCATTTTTAAGACTGTCCTGGCCAAGACAGCAGCAGCAGCAGAAGTTACACAAAATAGAAATCGTAGCCATATATCCACACTAAAAATATACATAAAAAAATACACATAAAACACAATAAAAGTCAGTAGTGAAGCCAAATATATGACACTAGATAAGAACGTACACGTAAAACATCACTATTGTTTTAAAAGGCACTAAAAGTATAACAACACTTAAAAGCATCTCAAAGCAGAACCCGATTCAATCAGTAAAAAAAAAAAAAATTACACCATAAAAAGTCATCAAAAAAATGGTTACGCAATCAAGTACTAACTCTAAGTAACTAACAGACAGAAAAGAAAACATGTAATGCCTAAAAGCAGTGTTTTTGTCAGTACAATGTCACAGATATTGATGTAAGAACTTATGCGATTTTGGTTATTATCAAGCAAACCATGGAAAATAAATAGATATCAGCTCTGAAATTAAACTACTATGAGCTATTTTTGTTGTTATCATTATATTTCTCCAAAAAACATGTACCTTTAGTTGTACCAGGTATTAAAATAAACACAAAATTGAAGAAAACATAGGGTGGTCTAATCATTTTTTTCCGCAACTGTACATCCAAATTTATTTAAATTGAACGGTGGCATCTTGAAACAGCTCCACCGCTTCTCCCAGGTAATGGTGTATATGTTTGAAACACTGATAACGTCGCCAAAATGGGTAATATCCTCCTACTAAATGCATTTTCCTCCCAAAAAATCAGAGTCTTTACCTGAAACTGAAAGAGTCTTTGTATCTTCCACATGTATTATCTACCCGACATGAATATAACTTATCCTGATATAGGACTCTGAGAAACAAAGGAGCCTCTATAATACTTATATCACTAACTTTATCACCATTGGCATTCCTTGCATCATGAGGGATGCCTTTCCCACAGAGAGAAAACAATGGTTATCAGATAGTTTTTTTTTTATTCTAAGTTATTCAGGAATGCTGGTTAAATAGACCCTGAACGCCTCCTGGTTATTCATATTGGTCCTTTTACGCACAGTTAAAAGATTAAACAATGGAACAGTTTGGCTTTTGTTTTGAAAGTTAATGTTTTTTTGTTTTTTTTTATTAGATTATTCTTATACACAGGTTAACCCATTAACACCCAAACATCCAGGATCATCTAGAACTACTGATCTAAAATGTTTAATCCGCTAATCCTGCCAATATATGTAAATAATTGGTTAAAAAAAAAAAGCAGATTGTTGTCTATTCATGATTATCAGATTTGGATGTTGAGTGGCTTCATGGTTACCGCGGAAACACGGTCATCTTCTACAACATTGATTCAAAATTCATGGAGTTGGATCATGACAGTGGATTTTATTGTATTTATTGTATTTGTTGTCTCTTGAGTTCTTAAATAGTTCTCATAGGGTTTTTATGCACTTTTTTGGTATACATATATATATTTTTTTTACATGTATGTGTATAGCTTTTACTTGTTTTTATAGAATTATGTCTATCTTTTTTTTTTTATTTGACTCTAGAGTAACCACACAAGCGTTCTTATGTGTCATGTACAAATGGAAAAATAAACTTCTTGAATCTTGAGACCAGTGGCGGATCTAGAAGATTCTACATGGGATGGCAGGAGGTCTTGTCAGGGTGGCATGGGAACGCCCTCAGTGCCGTATGTGAAATGTCTATATATGAATAAATGGAGTCAATAACACTTTTAAACGAATTTTTGAATTGTTATGCGATAGAGTAGAAACTAGCTTCATAATTACAGATAAAACAAGATCCATGTAAATCTTTACATATATAACCTTATAATAAAGGCTTTTTAAGTGAAAACATGTTTTTTTATTGAATAACATGTTCTGTCACTGCACTGGAATCTATATGGAAAATAAAACCTGTGGTCCAGAGGAAATAACAGTGGATCTCTGACTATCTGTCATCACTCTCTCCATTTCTCCATCCATCCATTTTGTGAATTCATCTTTTATTTCAATACGTTGAGATACGTTTGAAAATAGTGCTGATTGGTCTTTCTATTTTTTTTATTGTTTAGTATAGTTTTGGAACCTAAACTTAGGGGGAACAGTTGGGGGGCAAGGTTCTACCCCCTTTAGATCCGCCCCTGATGAAGACACTTGGTTTAAGTTCAGTTATTTATAGATTTTGCTGAAAAAGTCCCTTAATCTTCTGTTTTCTCTGTTTCTGATATAATGACCTTTGAAGTTATTTTATGAACATCTACATGATCAGGAAATTTACCCATAACGACCCAGCCCCATTCTTTTGTGTCAGTTCCCAAATAAAATTTTCTCTATATTTAACATATTTTAACCCATAAAGACCCAAACATCCACAATTTACCAAAATCATGTACTGATAAAACTCTTTAATTCCTGTTGATCCACTAATACATGTAAATAACTGGTGTAAAATACAGTTATTCATCTTTTCATGGTCATCAGATATGACCCATTTGGACGTTCAGAGGCTCGGTAATCACCATGGAAACACAGTCATCTTCTACAACATTGATTCACCACTAAAACCCATGACGTTTGACCAATGACAGTGGTTTATGTTCAGTTAATGCTATTTTTCACTTAAAAAGTCCCTTTTTCTACAGTTTTCTCTGTTTTTGATAGAATAACTCTCAATTTTACTCCAAACTTTTATGAACATTGTTGGAAAATACTTAATTTTCAAAGAATAAAACACAAAATACAAAAGATAATATTACAATAAATGGCATTAAACTATTTAAGGACAGTTAAATATAGAGAAAAAATTATGTGGGAAGTGCCATGGATGTCACACTGGGTTATTATGGGTTATATATGTAGAAAAATGCCTGGCTTTATATGCACATTCTCCATGTCTATTTTGTTGTACGTATAATTCCAAATGCACATTCTTCATGGATGTAAAATTCTACATGTAGATTCTTCATGTATAATTCTTGTTGTGTATACTTTGTGCATATAGTATTTTTTTTTTTAGCAATCTTTTCATGTATATTGGTATACACATGTATGGACAGTATTGAATATTATGCATGTATATGTAATTACCACTGTACCTGGAGTGCATACGCTCCAAATAAACTAAACTTTTACTGAAGAAATGCAAAATACAGAGGATGATATGACGATAAACTGTAATAAATCACTTCAGAAATGGCAAATTTAAAGGAAAAAATCATTTGCAAACTGCCACTAAAGTAGCATTGGGTCTTTATGAGTTAAGAATCACCTCAAAATAATAATAACAAAAAAAAAAATCCAAAACATTCTTATGATTGTGGAAAATACTTACTTTACTTACTCACCCTGTCTCTTTAGAGTACCTTAAACCTCTCTCTCTCTCTCTCTCTCTCTCTCTCTTTTTTTTTTTTTCTTTTCTTTTTTTTCCATTCCCTATACGCACCCAACCGCCTGGCAGTAAAAAGGGTCAAGCGCCCAGTTAAAATACACAGTGTATAATTTTATAGCTTTTTCCCAACGGGGCTCCTGGTGCCGGTGTCGCGACGACAATGCGCAAGCAGCAGCGCAGCGCACAGATCAGTTTCATTCTTTGTCAGTTGTGAATAGGGGCGGAGGAAGCAAACTCATTAGAATCCTATAAAAAGAAAGTATCCGACATCATAAAACAGCCGGCAGCAGGACTCAAGTACTCAGTCCCAGCCGGAGAGGGCATGCGCGGAGGAGAGCTCTTCAAGTCCTGACCCCTCACAACATCAGCATTTAACAGATTTCATTGTTTCTCCTCTTACACTGGAGTCTCTGTGTTTACCCATAGCTGTGTCCATGGCACTCATTCTTCTGAATATCTGATTTCCAGGAACAAAAACGTGGCCTCATCACTAGTCTCTGTATCCCAGTCGGCTGAGCTTTTACGCATGGACAGTGCCAGGGCGCACACTTCTTAAACACAAACTCCACTTTTTTTTTTTTTTTTTTGTTTTTAATTTTTTTTTTTTTTTTTTTTTTTTTTGATTTATTAAGTTTATTCAGGTGATTTTTTTTTTTTTCCTCAGTATTTTTTTTTCCTCGATGATGCTCGGCTTTACGTGGAATAGATGCTGTGTGGTGATGTTTGTCGTCGCTTCACTGAGGACGGGGACATCCCAGGTATCCGAGGCGCGCCCAAAGGCGAACTCCATCAAGCCTGCGCTGTCGGAGGAGACACCGACACCCGCCACCAACCGCACGGCCACTGCGCACAGCGGCATCACCAAGAAGTACAACATCCTAGCGCAGGTAAGGGCTAGTATTTAACCACAGGTGGCAAAAGTACTTACATTAAGTACAAGTACTGGTTCAACTCCTTCACTTAACCCAGAAGGACCCACTATGGCATTTGTGGCACTTCCCAAATTCATTTTTCTCTATATTTAACCATTCTTAAGTGTTTTTTTTCACCATTTGTTGTAATATTATCTTCTGGATTTTGTGTTTTTACAACGAAAATCAGGTATTTTCCAACATTTAATTTACTAATCATTTAAATGTTCATGAAAGTTTAGGTAAAGTTGAGGATTATTATATGAAAAACAGCTGTAGCTGCACTTCTAAAGTACAGAATGTGAGTACTTATGCCACCTCTGCAGATAGATAGATAGATAGATAGATAGATAGATAGATAGATAGATAGATAGATAGATAGATAGATAGTGATTCTGACTCAAAACAATCATTTTCTAAAGAAAAGTAAATGCCCCATAATTGAGCCTTGTGGAATACCTTTAGCAGCGTGTTCTCTATGTTTAACCATCTTTTGTGGTTTATCACCATTTATTGTAACATCATCTTTGCTATTTTGTATTTTTTCCGTGAAAATCAGGTATTTTCCAACATTTGATTTATTATTCATGTAGATGTTCGTAAAAGTTTAGAGTTACGTTGAGGATTATTTTATCAAAAACAGAGACACTGAAGAAAAAGTGCATTTTTCAGCAAAATCTATCAATAGCTGAGTATAAACCCAGTGTGTCCATCCACGGTCATTAATCCAACTCTATGGGTTTTACTGGGGAGTCAATGTTGTAGAAGATGACAGTGTTTCCATGGTAACTACGAAGCCTCTGAACGTCCAAATGGGTCATATCCGGAGGTGGGAATTAAGGAAGTATATGCACTTTGTTACTGTACTTAAGTAGATTTTTGAGGTGTCTGTACTTGAGTATTTATTGTTCTGGTAAGTCCCTACATTTTTACTTTTTACATGATAGACTGGACTGAAAAAGTCACTTTTTCTTCAGTTTTCTCTGTTTTTGATGTAAAAATCCTCAACTTTACTCTAAACATTAATGAACATCTACATGATTAGAAAGCTAAATGTTGGAAAATACCTGATTTTCAATGCAAAAACACAAAATACATAAGATAATATTACAATAAATGGTAATAAATCACTTAAGGACGGTTAAATATAAAGAAACATTCATTTGGGAAGTGCCGCAAATGTCACATTGGGACCATATGGGTTAATGATTAGGAGATATGAATTTTACTTTTATGGCTTTTACTCACAACCTTTGAATCGAAAAGACATTGATGAAAAAACTCTCAGCTTAATTGATAATTCCAAACGTAATATTATCTCCTCTGACAATCACACAGAACTGCTGAATCAATTAAATCCCTTTAGGAGTGGGCCAATGATACAGACAAGCATGCGTAATTGTGCGGGAAATCTTAAATTTGTACCCATGTAGTGTCTTAAGGTGAACAAGTAAAATAGCCCAATGTCATTAAAGAAAAAAACAAAAAAAAAACTCTCACGTGTGAATCGTTATTGGAAATTGCAGGGATTGGACCCCTCATAAACCCTAATTGCCTTTCAGACTTGACGCCACAGTCGGGTGCAGCGTACTTCCACAGTAAATCATTAATGCCAGCAGAAATGTGAGAAAAAGTTAACACTTGGGGTAATTTTCTGTCTGGTTCTTAGTGTCATTAAAGAGGTCCAGACGCTTGCTGGGATTATGAGATTCTTACTGTGGGGCCTCTGAGGGATACTTTTACCAACCACTTAATACCCACTCAAAGACTTATCAATTCCTGCTGTTTCAACAAAGTGCTACGTTACTGTATTTGACAGCAAACGCCCCATCGAAAATATGACACATTTGGCAGGTTTCATTCAGGCAAAACATGACAAGCTGTGAACATTATGAGCATTTTTTTTTTTTTTTATCAAATAGGGTTGTAAGAGCTGCTGTATATTTATAGCTTGGCTGAAAAAAAAAAATCTTCCAAATGATATTCCAAATAATATCTGAGATGAATGCTTTAATAGATTTCTCCTCTGTCGTGATGAAAGTTTGGAAAAAGGTGCAGCATAAACTTAATATATTTATCAGTTAAGCAAGAAACTGAGAACTGCTAATAATTGGTTTAGTGATTTATTGATCGGTTTATTTGGCGCTTGTGCACTCCATGTACAGTTTATTTCAAGTCACAATAACAGAAATAACATGCATATATCATATACATTTCAGTATGTGTACACAAATATACATAAATTATACAATAATTCACTATTAATATACACCCCTAGTAGCCAGAAAGGGATTGATTGACAGATTGATTGGTTTATTTCAAGCTTACAATACTGATTACATACATTTCATTATGTGTACACAGATATACATGGAGAATTTGTTGTTAACACATTGTACATAGATACATTTACATGAACAAATATACATAGAGAAACTGTCGTATATACCCAGCTAACTTTAACACGACATAAAGAACACAAATGTACCTAATAAAGAGAAAAATACTTATAAAACACAACAGATTATACACACCAAGATGAAATAATGTACATATTATTATGTGTACACAATATAAATGATAATTCACTGTTAATATAGACCCCTAGTTGCCCAAAAGGGAGTGAGAAGAAGTAAAGCTTACTTACTACCACCCCCAGTTTCATTATTTAAACTTGTATGATTGCATTTATATTAGACAAATTAGGTGTAATGTGCATTAGTACACCAAAAGTAACTTTAACACAACATACAGAACACAAATGTACCTAATAAAGAGAAAAATACTTATAAAACACAACAGATTGTACACACCGAGATGAAATAATGTACAAATTATAATGTGTACACAATATAAATGATAATTCACTGTTCATATAGACCCGTAGTAGCCCAAAAGGGACTGAGAAGAAGTAAAGCTTACTTACTACCACCCCCAGTTTTACTATTTAAACTTGTATAATTGCATTTATATTAGAGAAATCAGACGTAAACATGCATTAGTACACCAAAAGTAACTTTAACACAACATACAGAACACAAATGTACCAATAAAGAGAAAAAATACAGATAGATTCTATTCAATTTGAGAGATGGGTGATTTTTCCTTCTCATTCAGGGGTGTGTGTCCATATTTAGTCTCTTTCTGAGCAGCAGATGGCACTGCCACATCTTCCCCCAGGTTTCCGCAGCAGGCAGACTCTGTCCACCTACCTCACTTAAGCGGCGATTTCTCTTATTGGTATTTTTGAAGCTCTTTGGCGTGATGTTGTCACCGCCGTCATTAAGCCTAATTTATGTTTACACAGGTCTGTTCTGCTGTCTGTAATATCACTTGCAGCAGTAACGGTGTTGGATATCTGTGAAGTATGTCATGCTGAGTGCAGCGCTCTGACATTCAGCTCAGACAGAAGAAATTATGGAAAAGCCACTTACTCTCCTCTGCGGAGTGTGGAGATCCAACCTCAGACAACCCTGCCAGACCTCAATTGAACGCCTGCTTACATCCTTGCCATTGCAATAATCTAGAGCGGTTTGGAAGAGTGGCCTGAGGGGAAACAATATGTGTGTGCAGAGACCACCGTACAGCTATAAGTATGATGCCATGGTGTACGATGAAGTGTGTCCAAATGAAGATGGCTAATAGCATTTATGGCAGAAGGGGGGGGTATATGTGTGAGTAGTGTGCATGTATGTATGTGTATGTTTGTAAAAGTATACATTGTGGGGACATGGCTTTGAATACACAGTTTCATCCTGGGGACACAAAAATTTATGGGGACCAAAAACACGTCCCCACTAATTTTTATTGTTAAAACATGTTTAAAATGTCCAGAACTGTGTCGGGTGTGAATTTCAGGGTATGGATAAGTTTCCTTATGCTGTCATAAAAACAAGAATTTTTGTGTATATATGCAAATTTAACATGTGACCGTGGGATTAATTTAAAAATTTTTTCCATGATATGAAAAATTCTAACTTATATAATTGTTTAGGATATTTTTAAATTCCTACCTACTATATTTTTTCGGGCTATAAGTCGCTGCGGAGTGTAAGTTGCACGAGTCAAAAAACTAAGAACAGACATTTATAGTAACAACAATATAACAAAAATGGTGTCCCCATAAGTCAGCTTTACAACAACACTGTGTGTGTGTGTTTGTAAAAGTATACATTGTGGGGACATGGCTTTGAATACACAGCCTCATCCTGGGGACACAAAAATTTATGGGGACAAAAAAAACACCTCCCCACTAATTTTTATTGTTAAAACATGTTTAAAATGTCCAGAACTATGTCTGGTGTGAATTTCAGGGTATGGATTAGTTTCCTTATACCGTCATAAAAACAAGGATTTTTGTATATATGCAAATATGACGTGTTTCCACATGTGACCGTGGGATTAATTCAAAGAAAATTTTTCTGATATAATTGTTCAGGAAATTTTTTAATATCTACCTACTGTATTTTTTTGGACTATAAGTCGGTCCGGGGTATAAGTTGCACCAGTCAAAAAATGAATCATAGGGAAGGAGAGAAAAACAAAAAAAACAAAATATTTATAAGTCGCACTGGACTGTGTCACATATTTTGGGGGAAATTCATTCTAAAAAATCCAAGACTAAGAACAGACATTTATAGTAATAACAATATAACAAAAATGGTGTCCCCATAAGTCAGCTTTACAAGACTGTGTGTGTGTGTGTGTGTGTGTGTGTGTATGTGTTTGTAAAAGTATACATTGTGGGGACATGGCTTTGAATACACAGTCTCGTT
>JAPTGZ010000001.1:532955-545201 GCA_029814645.1 Fowleria isostigma | reverse complement strand
CACGTATAATTTGCATTTGTGGCGTAAAACTAGCATTTTTAAAACATCCAAGCATCCATTCTCATACCTATATGTGTTAAGTTTTTAACACATTTGGAAATCAGCTGAAAATTCTGTGAATAATTCTACATTTATTTTGTGGTGTTCCTCTTACTTCTATTGATGCACAGACACTTCTGCCCGTCTGTTCTGTACCAAGATGCACTTTAGGCACGTCCCTCAGAAGCCAATGAGGCATCTATGTATATATGTCTATGCCAGCCACTGTCAATCTGAAACAAACCAACAATAGGAATCCATCCTTTCTGCTCGTGTAGATCCCACCCATTATATCACAACAGGGTGAAAACTTACAACTGGCACATGTACAAGAAGAAGAAAATAGTAAATAAGAAATACGTAATATATATATACATATGTTATAAATTAATGTTGTGTTCCAGGCAGGTTTTTGAGCTCGTAAGTCAAGACTTCAAGCCACAGCTTATGATTTTGTAGCATTCTAGGCAAGTCTCGCCAACCTGCCTAAGGGCAAGGAACTGTCACAGCTACATGTAAACAAACCAGCATAGCAGACCGTACGGGGCTTGTGGTTTTAGTTATTTTTGTGTCTAGAGGGTCTTTCTTATTTGAAGGGAAACAGGAGGAAAAATGGGATTAAGGCAAGAGAAGCTGTTCTATCTTTTACGTTATTAGTATATTTGGACACCACGTCCACACTGTTGTTTATGGGGCTGTGACGTCAGACCTCATAACTGGGAGTACATCGATCTAGTACGAGTTCACGGGTGGGAAGTTTGACTGGTGTTCCAGTGCATTTTCACTGGCAGAAGGTTGGAAAAGTTGCCTGGAATGCAGCGTTAAGTACCAGTTTAACTTCTGAGCCAAACTTTTGGATTTGCAAAAGATTTAGAGGTGCAAAACTTTTAAAATGACAAAACATTTTGGCCTGCAAGCAGAAGTTTCAGATCTGAAAAAGAAAATGAGAACACAATCTATTTTGTTAACCTTAAAAATTGTTAAACCTTCATTTTGTTTTCAAATCTTGTTTTTTTATTCAAAAGTATATTTTTGTTAGCTTTGTTCCCCTTTGCTTGCATAATAAAGACACAAAATTATCTTCATAGGTCTGAGTATTACCACAGGTGACCAAAAAAAAGCAACTGAATGCAGAAGAAAATACAATTTAAAGCAGTTTTATTGATGACAACAAATGAGTGAAAATGAGTAGTAAAACATTTCCATCTATTGCAGTCATCAGAGAAGGCTGATCGTCTTTTGGGAAAGTTTTCTCAGCAACAAAATCTGTTTTGTCGTAGTAGCAACATGGATGAAGTTCAATTGGCATACCTGTCGATGTCAGTCAAAAAAATGAATGAAAAATTACAAACTACACACTTAATTGCCCAGATAAGTGTTGAGGTAATGTGTAAAATACTATTCAGATGAATGGGCAGAGTACAATCATTCATACATAAACTCTGTACAGAGAGGTACATCAACACTCAGACGCTTGCTTTTCAGTATGACACATTGGTGTAACTGCAACGAAGAAGGAACAGAAGTGGATTAAAGATTTAATCGATACATAACTCAGATGTGCGTTAGGATTTAGAGACAACGATGTCGATGATTCTGGCGTAATTGACTCCTCTGAAACGTCTTCAACAGGTCCATTTTCACAATAAAGCAAATGTACTGTTGGTATGAGGAGATTATTATAATCTACAAATAAACAACATGTGAACACACGTATAAAGGTGAGCATAAGGTCATATTGGCAACGAACCGAAAAAGCACTTGATTGCAAAAGAATCAGGTTCAGTATTTAACCTCCGAAACCAAAGAGACACAGATGAGACACGTGGAATTAGAGAAAAGAGGCTGATTGGAATTCTGTTCACTCATTGAAGTTCATATGCAACCACCATGTTTTCTCCAACTTTCATTCGTTTAACCCTCCGGTATCCCGTCCTCAGAGGCCCTGACTAATCCACAAGTGTGCAAAAAATGCACAAAACTTTTTCATACAGTTTGTTTTGAACTCTTTTACATTTTTTTTTTTTATTTCATCAACTTGAGCCATAAATAAAAATAAATACTTAACAATTGTCACATTTTTAACCCTTTAAATTAAGTGTTTGTACTGTAAACAAACTATTTTTTATGCAAAAAACAAGACTAAATGTTTTTGTTTTTTTTTTTTCCAATATGCTACTTAAAAATTGGATTACATATTAAATGTTTTTTTTACAGTCTGACATATGTCAATGATTAATACCAACGATGGTTCCCCCCCTCTCAGAGCCAAAGTGAAGAGGGGAGTAGGGAACAATACACTGTCATCTAATGGGAAAAACATGCAATTTTTTCTTCTTCCAAATATGGTTAAAGTGATGTCACATGGTAAAAAAAGTGGTTAATAAATTAATTTAGAGCCTCATCTCTCAATTGAAGCCCAGTAAAAGCAGGATTTATGCCTTAATGGGTTATGGATCAAAAACAGTGGTTATAATGGGAGGAAATAGTGCGCATTTCACACACTTCAGAGACAGACTCTAGTCTTGTGATTTTCTTTTGTTTACAATGTGCAAATTTTAGTTGGTGACCAGAAATTTATAGACCATGCAAAAATTAGACTTTCCTACATTTCCTGAAGTAAATGTAACCCATGTGTTTACCTCTTGTGGCTAGGTGTGATGTAAAAGTAAGAAATAGTACCAACGACGGACTGGTTATAAAGTCTGGGTCTGAGTAACATTGGAGTGAATGAGATAAAAATGGTCACTCTGTGCGCTTAGAGGCGTGTACATCAAAACAAAATCTTTTTTTTTTAGATTAAAATGCGAATAGTATTTGAAAGAAAAGAGTTTTTCCAACATTTGGATGCATAAATTGTTGGTAAAACCCCAAAAATGTGACAGTTATGAAGAGTTGTTTGTAGATTTTCTAACATAAAACCCAACCCTCTCCACTCTAAGTTAGTGTGGGGACTATTTCAGCCAATCAGCTGTCAGCGTTCTGTTCCCATTGTATGTGAATGGGGTTTGGTATGATGTTCTTGTGCAGAAACTGTATGAGATATTGTTATGACTCGTCACATATATAATCTTTGGGTCAGGCCACACATTTGTCATATTTCAGAATAATTTTAGGATCAGTCATGTGGGAGTGGCAGCCACTTCAAAATGGCCTAATTCATTTTGGATGGGCAAATTTGGCCAGTTTTTTGCAACTTTAACAAAATCGGCGCATCAAAATGTCAATCCAGATAATAGCGCATCTTTTGAGACCAGGCTGCACATTTTTGTAATATGTTTTGGTCTGTTTCCAACGCTCAGGAACGCATTTTTGGCCAAAGTTTTTGTATAAGTGATAATAAATATGACGACCAATAGTCCGCTGTGCCATGCATTACATACAAGCACACGGGGAATGAACTTTGGAATCCTAACCTCATTTAAATTCTGAAAAATAACGAAGTTTTTTTAAGACAAAGTGCAAAAGTGTGCGTAAAAATCGCACGTGAATACCGGAGGGTTAAGCCAACAGAACTACTCTGTCCGTTTTACTTCCTACAGCAGAAAACGCCAGACGCCTCACAGGCAGAAACCCGGCGTCGCTCCGGGCTTTTAATGATGACCGACAGGCCGATAAAAGTGTTCCAGAAAAAAAGTGCATCATATTTTTGTCAAATACTGAGAAATAGCTGAACATTAAAAACAACACTCTTATAATAAACATCTGAAATATCTTTTTTTTTTTTTTCCTCACTAGTGCAACAACAGACTTGATCAAATAAGGAGAAACGTTATTAACCTGCAGGCAATCAAAGCTTTTTAACATCTAATAATTTTCTTGCCACAGTAGCAGAACAGTTAAGAAGGCAACTTAATGATTGATGCTTGAACACAAACATGCCAACATTATACACATCGCTCTTTTTTTTATAGAAATAAATAGCTGAGTTATCATCTTTATCCTCTTCTTAAATAATTTCCATCTCTATATGACTCTGATGCACATTTAATATAAAGTATCTAATACACAACTGCAATTTCAACACTACTGTTATACATAATATAATTCTCTATGTTTATCTTTCATTCAACTTTGGAGAAAATGCTTACAGAATTGACCACCTGTAAACTTCAACTTGTTCCACTCAGAATAATATTAATATTATATAACATCAAACGTTCTTTTTTTGCTGTTTTTTTTGTGGTTTTTTTTTACAAATGTTATGTACAGAGGGGCTGATAGCGAAGGCAGGATTGTCTAAAACAAAATCAACAAGTGCATTATGTTTTCTCTATTGTGTCAGCAAAGTTATACACCTTTTTCATGAACCCCCCCCCACCCCCTTCCCCTTTTCTTCCGAACGTCAGCGGACAATCTGTGCCTGTTAAGATAATAATATGCAGTACTGGAAGAACATGAAGAAATGGACAGCCACAACTGTTCTCACGTTGAACACACACGTCATTATTACAATATGCAGCTACACGAGTCCTCAGGACAGAAGCAGAGTCTGAACACGCTCACATCCTCCTCATCCTCATCCTCATCCTCATCCTCCTCAGTGGATTGGAAACGTCCTGGAAACAGCCGCCTTCCTCTGTTACACGCTCCGTCCTTGAAATGTCAACATGTGTTTGGCGAGGCTACGCTAGTCGCCCTGTGGCGAGTGAGGAGTCCGAGGTAAAACGAGCAACCTGTGAAAAAATGTTGTGTGTGTGTGGGATCGACCTGCCCGTGGGGTTCATTTTCAGACAAATTTAACCCTATAAAACCGTTTGTATCGTACAGTCATGGGGAAAATGATGAGACCACCCTATGTTTTCTTCAATTTCTTGTTCATTTTAATGCCTGGTACAACTAAAGGTGCATTTGTTTGGATAAATATAATGATAAAAACAAAAATAGCTCATAAGAATTTAATTTCAGAGCTGATATCTATTCATTTTCAGTGGTTTTCTTGATAATAATTAAAACCACATCAGTTCTTACATCAATATCTATTAGGGCTGCACGATATTAGAAAAAATTGACATTGTGATTTTTTTTAACCCTGTGATATATTTGTAGTTTTATTTTTTGTTTTCAGTGATTTCTTCTTTTTTTTTTGGTGATTTTCTTCTTTGTTTTCTCTGATATTAGTTGATATTCTTTGTTTTCATTGATTTTCTTCTTCATTTTCAGTGATTTCTTCTTTGATTTACTTTTTTGTTTTTTGGTAAATTTTCTTTGTTTCTAGTGATTTTCTTCTTCATTTTGGGTGATTGTTTTCCTTGTTTTTGGTGGTTTTCTTCATTTTCTGTTATTTTCTTCTTCGTTTTCAGTGATTTTCTCTAGTTCATTGCTCATTTTTTAATGTTGTTACCAGCAACTGCGTGTCAGGTATCCTTGAAATTAGATGAGAACACGTTGAGTTCATTTACCTCCTACATTGCAGGACCTACGATGTGACTATTACGCACATGTATATTGCAATGCTCAAATGATATCTGCAGCTCTAAGATCTATGGCATTGTATTGACAAAAACAGTGCTTTTAGGCATTCCATGTGTTTTTTCTGTCTGTTTTAATCACATGATACACCCAGGAGTTAGTACTGATTGCATAACCATTATTTTCGATGACTTTTGATGGTCTAAGAATTTTTTCTGCCACTCTAGATCCATTATAACACATTCTTGTTGAGATTAGCATGTGCAAATTTTACATGTTGCAATTTAAAAATAATTTTGCTAAAGTTGATACTCTTTTTATGACGATACAAATATTCTCTATTAACTAAGTGTGTATTAGTATATGCATTAGTAGCCTATTGGCTGTTCTGCATGACTATATTACACAATTATTAGGCCATTAACCAACAGTTGTCTCTCAATAACCTACATATTACTGCTTGTTGGACAAGTGCAAACATCATAATTTTAATATCACTGTCTTCCATCAAGTACTTACATCAATATCAATGGCATTGTACTGACAAAAACAGTGCTTTTAGGCATTCTGTGTTTTCTTTTCTGTCTGTTTTAGTCACATGTTACACACAGGAGTTAGTACTTGATTGCATAACCATTGTTTTTGATAACTTTTGATGGTCTAATCATTTTTTCCGTGACTGCATTTACGATGTCAGGTTCTGAGACCTCTACCTAATCAACAAGATTAATACTTTCCTTAAAAACCTGTTGTATATGACCTGATATGTGTTTTCTGTCCCCTGGTGGATTATCATCATCATCATCAGCCCACTGCAGCCAAAGGAAGGTTGTTTTTTTTCTCCCACTGTCAGTATGGCTGCTATCATTAAATCATCCTACACACATTTTGTAGGAACATATTTGCTAATTTTTAACAAGTTACATTAAGAAGAGCATTTATATGGTTATTCGGTTGAAAATAGGAAAAAAAAAAAATTAAAATTTTGAAATTATGGTGGCATTCAAAGGGAAAAAAGGCTGAACAAAGTTTTATGTAAAAAATAAAAAACCTGAAATGCTCTATATTTTCAAAACCTCAAATGTAATATAAAAAAAAAACATGAACAAAATGATATGGTAACATTTTTGTGTTTGGATGATGTTAAAAGGGCTGATAAACATTTAAAATCCCCAATTTTGTGTGTCGTTTTTACTGGGTCAGGTTTTACAGGGTTAACGTTTGTTTGCAGTTTTTGTTTGCATGGAGGTGACGGCAGGGGTCCAGGGGTAGAGTGTTTAAAGGGTCCTCCATGGGCTCTGTATTGCACTTTAGTCAAAATGGGAGAATTAGAGTCATAAAAACTAAAGGGTGGATCCAAACTCAAAACATCCCTGTTAAATACAAATATCCACACCTGCTGTTAAAGCATCATTTCCTGTTAAAAGTAACTTCAAAGTGAAATAACAACAAATAAAAAGGAAATATAACTGCCTAGTTTCTGGCTTTGTCAGTTTATGAGCTGAGTGATTGGGGTTTGACTTCTGTACACGTCGTTATTTTTGCCAGTTTTCTGTCGGAACAGGTCATTGTGTCAGTGTTTGTGTTGCCGTTCTGTCCAAGTCTGACGTCATGGAGGTTAAAGTCAAGTACTCAGATTTCAGATGGGATTACTCTCTTCATATTACCATAAAAAGTCTGCTACTGACATAAAAACTAATAAACACTGAAACAAAATTAAAATCAAATCAAGTAGAAAACCAGCTTTAACCCTCTATGGTACGCATTATGATGCCACTGCAGCTCTTTTTATGTCTCAAAACAGACTAAAACATAATCTGAAGAAATTTCATTTTTATTTTTGGAAGTTTTTGGGGTTCGTTGCCTGTAGGTACATTATAGCATAATAGTTCATAAGCAAAAAAGAATGTTTTTTTTTCCACTTTGAAAATCCACTGTTTCTAAATTCGCATGATATAAAATTCAATGACTTGTTTTATTATAAAACTGTGCCAATAATGAACCAAGCCAAACAAAGGTCATTCCCAGACTTTGTTCAAAAGTTCTTTTCGATACAGAAAAGCAGGTCTGATATCAGAGGGGTCTGTATGTTCACTGTAAAAAAAAAAAAGCCATTAAATGTATAAAAAGATGTATTTCTGTTATTGGGATTAAATTACGGAATGACATGAATATACATTTTAAGATGTGTAACTCATTAATGGTTTTCAAAACATTGGTTTGTAAAGATATTTTCGGGCGATACAAGCAGGAATGATCTTTATGTTTTGATTGGTCGAAATAAACCGATTTGGATTTGAATGGAGGCGAGGCGTATAGAAGCGTTTACCTTCTGCCTAAACCTGTTCAGTCTTCAGTTATTCAGTCGGTTGACTTAAAATCAGCCTCACTGTTTATATTTTCTGTATCACAGATGATGACTGAATAAACCAAAACCTGAAATTGTTTAAGTAATAAACACATGCAAAAATATTCAGTAACACCTGGAAGTCACGATTCATCAAATTTTAAATACAAAAGCATTATAAAATGAACTCGTAAAAGGTTTTTTTGGCTAAATGTTGCCTGTAGGTCACATTGTAACATTTAGGAACGCCCCATTGAAATAAGTCTAACTTTAACTAGTATTTATCTCAACAAAGATCAGAACCAGTGGAAAAAACACAAGAAACAAGTGTCAGATTGAGTTCAGGGCAGATATTCTGTTACTCCTCTATGTCTTTCCTATCAAAACATAAAGTGTCCTCACATATCAGGGTGAAGAGTTTTTTTCCCAGGCAGAAAAGGGTCAGGAAATAACGTTTTGACAGCCTTTTTTTTTTTGTTGCAGCAAGAGAGCAGAACTGTTTCATGAGAAAAATTATGCTAAAAAGGGTTTCAAACTGGATCCCTGGAGGTTGTTTGATAAAGTAAAACATTTTTATCGGTGCCTTATAGTTTAGCCTCTTTTTAAAAGTATTGATTCGTTTAAAGGGATACATTGTGAAGATATGTGAGAGGCCAAAAATGGGTTTGCTGCGTGAAGGCGATGTGGTACCATAGAGCAGTGTTTCTCAAATGGGGGTACATGTACCACCAGGGGTAACTGGAATATTTTTGAAAAATACCCTAAATAAGTACAAATACAAAATAAATACATAGATTTAATGCTGAAATATAAAACACAATACATACATTCATATGATAGCTTTATTGCCAATCATCTTGTTTAAGCTTTGGTAACATTTTAAGAACATTTTTTCTTTTATATTATTCAAAATGAGTTTAAGTATTCAGTAATTATTTTTTTTTGTTGATGAATGGTTAATTTATTCATGAATCACCAGTTTATTTTTCTTATCGATGAAAGAGGGAACTTTTAAGTTTATATTTTGCACAGAATTTACTTATGAAGGTTTGTACAGAAGAGGATTAAGGCCACTGGAAAACACTATAAAAGTTAAGGTCCAATATTATTTATATTATTAGTATTTTTTTATTAATATTCTGAGAAAAGTCAGAAGTCTGATTTTAATCTCAGAAAGTGACTTTTTTGAATAGATTTTTTAAAAATTATTATTCTGAGGAAAAAAAAGTCACAATTCTGATTTAACCTCAGAATTCTGACTTTTTTCTCAGGATAATAATAAATAAAACATACTGGACCTGAATTTTTTTTTTTTTTTTTTTTTAAATTGGCCCTAAACCTCTTCCAAAGATTTGTTTTTTTTTATATATTTTAGTTAAATAAATGTAATCAAAAATCCTGAAGTTAGAGTTGGGGATACTTGGATAAAAAAAAGTATATTTCAGAGGTACTCCACTGTAAAAAGTTTGAGAACCACTGCCATAGAGGGTTAAAATCAAACAAAAAACCGCAACTGAAACCAACAAGCCAAAACAACATAAACAACTAATGAAAAGTAAAAAAAACCCCAAAAAACTCCAACAACTGTGATTACAGGCGATAATTGATGATGTGAAAAAGCTCCTCCAGAGCCGCTGTGTGTGTGGTACGGGCTGAATAGTCCTCCGTTTTTTGTTGTGAAACTTGAGTGGAGCTCCTCTTTCTGTTTTTCGCAGCACAGTGGAGTGTACCCTAAATGTCACCACTTTGTCTGGTCGTATTGCTACTCATACTTTTTGTCTGATCCTGCATTGTATTCTAGACTAAATGAAGCTTTCCAACATAAAGGTGAGCGTGAACACTGACCCCTGGGTAATTGGCGCTCGTTCTACGCTGGAGTCGGTCAGTCACGGGTGTCACGTCACGTCCCACCGCTCGCCGTGCAGTTGCCTGGAAACACCAACAGAGGGAGCCGGTGGATGAGAAAAAAACCCCCAAGAACCTGGGATGCCGAGCCCATTGAATGGCACTGTTAGTATGAAATTCACATGAAATATAAACACCGTCCTTTTCTACACCCACAGACTCGTTTCCATACTAAACATGACACCTTATGTGATGTAAGATTTGCTATAAATCCGCCTCATGTGGTCCCTCTTCTCCCATTAATGGCACATTGGAGAAAACGCTCGCTGGAATGCAGACACACACCGTTACAAATGGCACCGGTATTGACAGAGATGCATTATGGGTGGTTTTCCCAGCCTTGTTTAAGAGTAGATACTGCATCCGGTTCTCAAAGACGACAGAGTTAGAGATACAACGACAATCAAAGAACCCGGTAGAGTCAAAAGCCCAAGATGTTTTGACCTTTTTTTTTTTACATGGGAAGCGGAGGATGGTGGAAGCGTCGCTGCCATGCAGAGGCGATACAGATGGTCAGTCTTCGAGGCTGTCTTTGCTTTCTACGCTGTGTCTGGAGCTGGTACGGCATGTTTTTGTACTGAGTGGAAGCAGTATGTGTGTCTTCTCAGAGCTGAAAGTTGTCTGTTGTCCAGTTTTAGTGTAGTGCATTGAAGTCTGGATGAAAACCATGTATTCAGTCTGATTCTAGAGGACGAAAAAAAACAGCGTCTCCTTAGATAAGAGACCTCGCATCGATTTAGATCATTCGATTTCCTGCCTATTTCATAGCCCTGCCAGTGTTTTAAGTTCATCTTTGTGGAAAATATATGTGGTATAATGAGCTCCTGCACATGAGCGGTTGGTTGTGGGTTCCAGGTAACGTCAAGCATACGTATGTAAGATGCAGACGGGTAAATACAGCGCGGTCACCTGGATCCAAACAGATGTGGCTCGGCGCAGGATCCAGTTTTATGGTGAAAGCGAAAACACGGCTGAGAAAGAGTAGTTTGTAAAGTTTGCCAAGTGTGAAACGGGCTTTTTGTCTGATATATAGTGCCATATATAGTGTCCAAAATCCTCACAGGCGAAAGGAGCCGTTGAAAGATTTTCACGTCTTTCCGACATTAAGAGGATATTGATTCTCCTACCGGAACAGGAAATGAGTTTTTGTTGATTTATGCACATTGAGCCTTGGTCCTTGTTCGTCATTGCAATCTTCTGTGGTTTCTGTTTGCAGCTGAAGGCAGATTAAACCCCCCGTGGAGTGGGCTCAAAACAGCTGGGTCGTTTCGATTTTGAGTGACGGCGGCCAAGATGGCGCCTCTCCAACATGTGAAACAAGCAGCACGAAAGACGTTAGCAGAGGCTGTCTGCCTTCACATGGAGGATTTTCGAAAAGCCGGGTCTCTTCTTCAGAGCCTAAAAAGAAAAAAGCAGGAACAGGAGTCAGGGATTACATTTACAAAATAACCTGTGGATGAAATAACTGAATTACAGTCGTGGAAAAAATTATTAGACCATCAAAAGTCATTAAAAACAACGGTTATGCAATCAAATACTGACTCCTGTGTGTATCATGTGACTAAAACAGACAAAAGAAAACATGGAATGAATAAAAGCACTGTTTTTATCAGTACAATGTCACTGATATTGTATTGCATTTTTGTGTTTTTAGTGTATTTTTTGTGTATATTAGTTTATTTTTGTCTGTGTTTAGGATATTGTATAGCATATTTTTTTCCTGTATTTTTGCCTATGGTTGGGATATTTTATCATATTTTTGTTTTTTTTGGTGTAGAGTCATGGAAAATATGATTAGACCATCAGAAATTATCATAAACAATGGCTGCAATCAAGTACTAACTCCTGTGTGTTTCATGTGACTAAAATAGACAGAAAAGAAAACATGGAATGAATAAAAGCACTGTTTTTGTCAGTATAACGTCATAGATATTGATGTAAGAACTTATGTGATTTTGGTTATTATCAAGAAAACCATGGAAAATGGATAAATATCAGCTCTGAAATTAAACTACTATGAGCTATTTTTGTTGTTATTATTATATTTGTCCAAACAAATGTATCTTTAGTTGTGCCAGGCATTAAAATGAACAAGAAATTGAAGACAACATAGGGAGGGTCTAATAATTTTTTTCTGTGACTGTACTTTTCATGTATTTTAGTGTTTTTTTGCATATGTTGTGGATATTTTATCACATTTTTTGTATTTTTTAGTGCATTTAAGTTTATTTTTGGGATATTGTATTGCATTTTTTGTGTTTTTAGTGTATTTTTGGTGTATATTAGTTTATGTTTGTCTGTGTTTAGGATATTGTATAGCATTTTTTTTTTTTTACCGTATTTTTGCCTATGTTTGGGATATTTTATCATATTTTTGTTTTTTTTAGTGTACAGTCATGGAAAGTATGATCAGACGTCAAAAATGATCATAAACAATGGTTTTGCAATCAAGTACTAACTCATGTTTGTATCATGTGACTAAAACAGACAGAAAAGAAAACATGGAATGAATAAAAGTACTGTTTTTGTCAGTACAATGTCAT
>JAPTGZ010000001.1:267622-282055 GCA_029814645.1 Fowleria isostigma | reverse complement strand
TATCTATCTATCTATCTATCTATCTATCTATCTATCTATCTATCTATCTATCTATCTATCTATCTATCTATCCCCATCGTTGTTACACCAACACTAAAGAGAAGTCAAGCAAAACACAGGAAATAAAAGCGTCTAACTCACATACTGTAAGCAGCACAAGTTTCATTTGCAGTTGAATGATTTCTGCGTGCCTTCATGTATGAAATGAATATCACCATGAATTTTAACCCATATATTTTTCTCTGTTTTTGATAGAATAACAACCAAATGTCGTTTCATCACAATGATTAAAGTACATGTAGGAAAACACCTGATTTTCACTGAGAAATGCAAAATATATGGGATAATATTATGATGTATGATGATAAATCACTTAAGAAAGGTTAAATGGAGAAAAAAAATGTCATTGTTATGTAGAAAATCAAGGTCAATGAAGTTACCATATTTGGTTCCTTACCTATAAGCGGCAAAAAAAATTAAAAATCTAAGAATTAAATATAAAAATTACAAGGAAAAAACCCATGTAATGTAAAAGGAACATGTATTTTAGAACATTAGAACATCACTTTTGCATTAGCCCAACGTAACTGCTGATCCAGACACCTGTCTACATCCACATTAACCCTTTAACATCATTCCTTACATTAGTACCATTACTTCATGGTACCTAACAAAACAGGTACACTCACTGTCCATACAGAGGTGGACCTTACAGACCCTGTAGACCACATTGGACCTGAGGTTGTTGACTTACTTGGTCCTTACTGGAAGTGTTGCTGTCACTGCCTCATAACGTCCGCTGAAATTACCGAAAATAGTCACTTGCCCAATAAAGGGTTGAACATGTCAAACCTTCCACCTTTGCCTCCATCCTGAAATTCACTTGCAAATTAGAATGTACTCTGAAATGTATCTTTGTGAGCTACATAACAATAAAACGTTTAGTTTGTCTCTGCACTGGCCTACTTTTTTCATGAGGGTTGAAATGTTTTATTAGACTCATTCTAAATGTTGTGGACCGTACACTTGTGTAGATGTTTTAAATCTTTCCGTGAGGTATTTTGTACTTTCTTTTCACCACTGTTTATTTTAAGTCCGACAAACACATTTTTCAAGGTCAGGAATTCATCTTGATATTTCTAAAAGCAATAAAATCAACAGCAGTAATTTACTTCATCTAAATCTTGTGACATACGACAAGCTCTGTGCAGTATACATGCCCCAAGAAGGTCTTATATGACACTTATTACCGAGAAATGACAACAAAAACAATGTTTGTGGCTCCAGCCAAAGCCCTTAGGGACCATGAAAGGCTATTTCCTCATCATTCAAACTAAGAGTCACTTCCCCCATAGTAACGCCTTTGTGATTTCCTCAGAATGTACTTCAACAATCTATAGCGTCAATATGTGGCTGCAGAAAGTCACCGTACAGTCACAGGAAAAAAAGATAAAATCACCCTGTTTTCTACAATTTCTTGTTCATTTTAATACCTGGTACAACTAAAGGTACATTTATTTGGACAAATATAATGATAAACAACAAAAATAGCTCATAGTAGTTTCATTTCAGAGCTCATTTTCCATGGTTTTCTTGATAATAACCAAAATCACATGAGTTCTTACATCAATATCTATGACATTGTACTGACATAAACAGTACTTTTATTCATTCCATGTTTTCTTTTCTGTCTGTTTTAGTCACATGATACGCACAAGAGTTAGTACTTGATTGCATAACCATTGTTTTTGTTGACTTCTGATGGTCTGATAATTATTTCCACATCTGTACATGCTTTGCAGACACTGCTGGTGAGTTAAGAAGAACCTTTTAGTTTTGACTCTTAGCTCATTTCCACAGTTTAGTTCATTTATATGCACATAGTTGATAGTTTGCAGGGAAAATATGATGCGACAAAACATTGGCTTTAAAATTTTCAAGGTATTTGCCTGCTGAAATTAACTCATAAACACCAAACAGCCACTGATGACCAAAACTATCTACTGATCTATAACGTTTAATACCTATTGATCCACTAATTCTATCAATACATGTAAATAATTGGTGTAAAATGTAGTTTATCATCTTTTCATGATTATCAGATTTGACCCATTTGGATGTTCAGAGGCTTCATAGTTACCGTGGAAACATTGTCATTGTCTATAGCATTGATTCACCAGCAAAACCAATGGAGTTGGCCCAATGACAGTGGGTGGACACATGGTTTATTTTTAGTGATGATAGATTTTACTGGAAAAAGTCCCTTTTTCTTCAGTTTTCTTTGTTTCCTATATAATAGCCTTTGAATTTACTCTGAGCTTTTATGAACATCTACATAATCAGTGAATTAGCTATAGAAAAATGCATGATTTTTACTGGAAAAAGCTCAATATAAAAAAGATAATATTACAATAACTGGTGATAAAACACTTAAGATTGGTTAGATACAGAGGAAAAAAGAATTTAGGAACTGACACAAAAGTAGCACAGGATCTTAACCCATAAAGATAAATGTATTACATTCATGTGCACATAGCTGATAGTTTGCAAGGAAAATATTATGTGACAAAACATTGGTTTGAAGATTTTGAAGGTACGTATTTGCCTGTTGAAAATAACCCATAAAAACCCAAACAGCCTATGGTGACCAAAACAATCTACTGATCTATAACGTATAATACCTATTGATCCACTAATTCTATCAATACATGTAAATAATTGGTGTAAAATGCAGTTTATCATCTTTTCAGGATTATCAGATTTGACCCATTTGGATGTTCAGAGGCTTCATAGTTACCGTGGAAACATTGTCATTGTTTACAGCATTGATTCACCAGTAAAACCAATGGAGTTGACCCAGTGACAGTGGGTGGACACACGGTTTATTTTTAGTGATGATAGATTTTACTGGAAAAAGTCCCTTTTTCTTCAGTTTTCTTTGTTTCCTATATAATAGCCTTTGAATTTACTCTGAGCTTTTATGAACATCTACATAATCAGTGAATTAGCTATAGAAAAATGCATGATTTTTACTGGAAAAAGCTCAATATAAAAAAGATAATATTACAATAACTGGTGATAAAACACTTAAGATTGGTTAGATACAGAGGAAAAAAGAATTTAGGAACTGACACAAAAGTAGCACAGGATCTTAACCCATAAAGATAAATGTATTACATTCATGTGCACATAGCTGATAGTTTGCAAGGAAAATATTATGTGACAAAACATTGGTTTGAAGATTTTGAAGGTACGTATTTGCCTGCTGAAAATTACCCATAAAAACCCAAACAGCCTATGGTGACCAAAACTATCTACTAATCTACAATGTAATACTCCATAGTTACCATGGAAACACCGTCATCTTCTACAACATTGATTCACCAGTAAAACCCATGGAGTTGGATCAGTAACAGTGGATGGACACTCTTGGTTTATGTTCAGTTAATAATATATTTTGAAAAAGTCACTTTTTTTTCATTTTTCCTCTGTTCTGATATAATAACCTTCAACTTTAATCGGCGCTTTTTTGAACATCTACATAATTAGTGAATTAAATACATGGACAAACACGATTCTCATTGGAAAAAAAAGCAAAATACAGAAGATAATATTATAATAAATGGTGATAAATTGCTTAAGAAAGGTAAAATAGAGAGAAAAAAATATTTGGGAACTGCCATAAAACTAGCACTGAATCAAACTGTTACCAAAGATGTATTTATATAGTCATGAATGAAGTCTGTGAGTCAAAAGTTCAAATTTATCTTTTATGTTGTGGACTTGTGACTTAACTTGTACCTGATGGTTATGACTCGAAATGACTTTTATCCTCCCCTTTATCAGTGAGTAAAAGTTATTTAGAATAATGCATGTTGTCATATTTACGGGTATCTATTCACATTACATATACAGGATATTTTTAAGACCAAGAAACAAACAAAATTGCTTCTGTTAGACATGTTCTTCTTGTCAGTGTATGATATTTAGTGAAATCTAAATGGTCCTTGTGAAGTTCTTTTTTGAGTCAGTGTTTACTTTGTTGACCGGATAATAACTTTGGTGCACGCACAGACATAGAAGGTGACGGTAATACACGTTAATGCTGGATGAAAATGTTATAAATAAGATGAGGAAGTCTGTTCTGAGCTAAATAATAAGAGGAGGGAAGTCCGTCTCCTTCTGGTTGTATTCCATGGAACCTTATGGAATCATACCGTTATTTGTCGATTTAAAAGCTAATTTTACAAGCCAATAAAGTCATAGCAACTGATAAAGTGTCAGACTCTGAAAATACGCAAATATACTTCACACTCCAAAGGTCATGGAGGTGATGTCATAACTGTCTCTTTCATCTGTTCAGAATTGTTAAAGGTGTTTCTGCAGCTTCAACAGTACCAGGCTTATAGTGTTTTTGTTTTTTGTTTTTTTTACCCCTTTTAAAACTTCTTCGTCCTTGCTTTTAAAAGCCAAGCTGCAATTTTTATGTTTGTAACATGCATCATTTGTGATATAGTCTATTAAGCTGTTTAATATGGGATAAGGAAACTGTCAAAAGGAATTGTTTACAGTTTAACACAAAATAGATGTGTATTATTTTTGCTACAAACCATGACTTTTATGGAAATGATCTTTTAACCCATAAAGACCCAGCGCTACATTCGTGTCAGTTCCCAATTACTTTTTTTTCTACATATAACATTTCATAGGTGATTTAACACCATTTATTATAAAAATAATCCTCCTTATTTTGCATTTTTTCATGTGAAAATCTGGTATTTTCCAATATTTGATTTATGAATCATATGAATGTTCAAAGAAGCTCAGACTAAAGTTAAGTTATTGTGTTAAAAACAGAGAAAATTGACAAAAAAGTCACTTCTTTCAGTAAAATACATCATTTACTGAACATAAAACAAATTTCTCCATCCTCTGTCATTGTTTAAACTACATGGGTTTCACTCTTGAATCAATGTTGTAAACTTTGACAGTGTTTCCACGGTAACTACAGAGCCTCTGAACGTCCAAATGGGTCATATCTGATGAAATCTGATGATGAAATAATGACAAACTGCATTTCACACCATTACACCATTATTTACATGTAATGATGGGCTCAATGGATCAACAGTATTAAACAGTTTAGATCAGTAGATGATTTTGGTCATTGATGGATGTTTGGGTCATTATGGGTTAAAGTGACATACATCAGACAAATGGAAGAAAAAAAAAAATTGTCTCTGATGACGTTCATATTTTTTTTTTCCAAAGTCAGGTCCCATTGGACACATCTGGGAGGGGAACAGATCTGCTCTCTAAGGACTATTCTAAGGTCACCAAAACGCATCTGTTTTTATTTCTGTATGATTATACACTAATAAAAGCATAATTATGAGGATCACATTCCATTTCAGCAGTGAGATCCTCCTAGATTCCACTCAATCTTAAGACACTGGACCCTTAAGGCAGGGGGGGGAAAAAATGTCACTTTTTGTTTTTGATTAAAATAAAAGAACGTAAAAAGAAAAAAAATCATTAAAAAAATTCTGGAAAAATGATTTGGTAATTGTAAAAAGTGGCTTAATTCTACCTGTAGCTGATTTAACCACACGTTTCACAAAATAAGGCTACATATACTGTCAGGAAACTATTTATTCAGCTCTAAATTATAATTATTTATAAATTATAATTATAATATAATTTTATAATTATAATTAAAACTATAGTCATTATAGAGCAATTGCTTATTTTACAGAGTCATGTTAAACCAACATTTCCTGGTGTCTCATTCAAAACTTTCCTAATGACTAAGGCAGCGCTTCTCAGTATTTCTGCCTCCTCATTCTTTACAGAGCTTCACAGTTCCACACAGTAAACGTTGACTGAATGTAGTTCAAAACACAACCGTACTTTAGGAGTTGCCACATTTGGCAACCAAAACAACCCAAGTTCAACTATGAGACACGCCCCGTCTTGCTCACACCCAATCAACGGCTGCTTGTCTACGTATCACACCAATCCTCAACGACGAAGGCGGGCACCTTGGCTGTTGCTAGGGCATGTCCCTGATGACTTTAACACTTTACAACCAATCATATCGCAGCTCACAGTTTGGCGACTCTTCATTGGCTAAGACACACGCCGGGAGCCCGCCCATCGGCTTCTCTCATTGGACAGCGGTGCGGTCAGTCACGTCCCTTTAGTTTTAGTTAGGTGCTGTTGATACTGTAGTTTAGAGTCGCCAAGACTCAGAGCTGATTATAGCACCGTACACACATCGCTCTGAAACAGTTTTAATTTCCATTCCATTATTTTATGATTTGTACATTTGTGTAAATATACTGTTTCTATTTTTGTAACGAGACAACAAGATGGAACTTAATTCTCTTTTAATTCTGCTGGAGGCTGCAGAGTACTTGGAAAGAAGAGACAGAGGTATTTCATGACAAATTGAAAAGTTAAAAGGATATTTAAGCCGACATGAACGTGAATGGAGAAGCAGGCTAACAGCTAGCTTAATATTTACATCATGTGTAAAGTTTTAATGGACGTGTCTTGCCATAGTGCAGGTATGATGTCACTTTAGAGACAATGAGAGCAGGCGATGGGTGCAAGCAGCATCGACTAGCATTCACACCAGGAAAGATTGGTATTATTTATTATTTAAAGTGTGTCACGTATCAACGAACTGTGTTTCTGTTATTTCACACATAAACACAGGGGTTGCATACTTTTAGACCTGCAGTATTTGTAGTATTAGCTGTACGGAAATGAGTAAACAAGAGTGACATTGAAAACACTAGCTAGTGTCACAATGACAGATACTCATAGATGACGACCATGTATTATTGCATGTAAAAGATGTTAGTATTTAAGGCTTTATGATGCTATCGATCTGTTTTATTCACGACTGATAATTGATGTTAAATGCATAGCTCCTACAGATATCTTCAATGCACTGTTTCCATGTTTGAGTCGTTGTCAGGTGGTGTTTTTTTGCTTGCAGAAACAGCAAATTAACACTGATTTTTTTTGTTGTTGTTTTTGTTTCCTTTAATAGAGGCAGAGCACGGTTATGCATCTGTATTACCATACAGTAGCGACTTTTCCAGAAAGAAAACGAAATCCTCGCCAATTTCCAGAAAAACTCAGAACAATAGGTAAATATGTTGTTGTTTTTGTTGGGGTTTTTTTTATGTGTGGATGTTTGCATGTGGAAGTGGTGCACACACACACACACACACACACACACACACATAGAGGCAGAGGTGTTTTCATGCATACATACATACTGCCATGTCTGTGCACTGCTGCTCTGGGCTGGGCTTTCTGTTTTGGTCTCTCCAATAAACACTGCCACGCGTACACTGTCAACTCCACTGCTCCCACTCCCTCTCTGCTCCACGCACACTCCTAACCTTCCTCCTCCTCCTCCTCCTCCTCTTCTTCTCCCCAGGGCGACGCACACAAACACCTGACACGCACATAACCTCTCACTCTCACACAAGGGACTTTTTTTTTTTTTTTTTTTTTTTAAATGTGGTTTGTGTTATTTGTGAAGTTATATAAAAGTCAAAACTCTTGTCTCGAGTAGGGGGTCCCACGTCAGGAACCCGCAGACCCTTACTTTCCTGACCTACATATAATAAGTGAGATCAGGGGGTGTCAAACTCATGTTAGTTCAGCCAAATTTGATCCGAAATGGGTCAGACCAGTAAAATCCTGACATAATAATATATAAATAATGCCAACTCTAAACTTTTCTTTATGTTTTCAAATGAAAGAGGTAAAATTACATTGTGAAAATGTGTATGTATACAAACTATCCTTTAAAACAATGTGAATAACATGAAGAAACTGCAAAAATAAGTGTAATTTTAACAATATTATGCTCAATTTATCATTTCCATGGGTATATTATAAGTTACAGATCACAGTGAATCTATAAATACACCAAACATTTAGTAACAGACAGAATATTGTTAAAATTGCACTTAAAACATTTTAAGTTGTTTATATTTATTCACATTTTTTTGCAAAATTATACTTTGTTTTGGTGTAAATACATGGAAATGTTTATATTTACAAAGAGGAAAAATTTGGAGTTGTATTTATTGGATATGGTGGTAGAATTTTACTGATTTGACCCACTTGAAATTGAAGTAGTGTAATTTTAGCATTTCATAAATTCATCCTAAGGGCCGGACTGGATAATTTAGCGGGCTGGTTTTGGCCCCCGGGCCGCATGTTTGACACCCCTGAGTTAGATGAGGATTTTTAACCTCTGCCTGTTCTGTTCTGGTTCCTCCGGGGACCATGGGTTAAGCTAGGGGTCTCAAACTCATTTTAGTTTAGGGGCCACATTCAGAATCAGAATCAGCTTTATTGGTCAAGTATGTGAACACACACAAGGAATTAGCATCGGTTTATCTTCGCTCACGATGTACAGATTCAACATAGACACAACACACTTAAACATAAACCTGATATAACCACAAAAAAACGAATGGGTTGGGAATGGTATGTAATAAATATAAATAATTAGAAATAACTGATTCAGACCAATATAATCTGAAGTGGGCCGTACCAGTAAAATAATAACAGTGAAAAAAGTACAATTACATTATAATAATGTTTACATTTACAAACCGTCCTTTAAAAATTTGAATTATACGAACAATCTGAAATCTCTTAAGGGAAAAACAAGTGCAATGTTAACAATATTATGTCTCAGTTTATTATTTACACATGTTCATTACAACTTACAGATCCCAGTGGATCTACAAATACACAAAACATTTAATAACTGACAGAATATTGGTAAAAATACACTTATTTTTCTTAAGACAGTTCAGGAAATACCCATTTTTTGTGAGAGGATAGTTTATAAATATCAGTATTTTTATGCAATTTTACTTTTTTTACAGTAAAACAAAGAGAAAATGTGTTGGTCGTTATTTGTAAGTAATTACGATAGTATTTTACCGGTCTAACCCACTGTAGATCATATTGGTCTGAATATTCTTGATTAATATCTTGAGTGTCATTTTTGCATTTCACTAAATCTTCCTGTAGGCCGGGTTGGACCCTTTGGTGGGCCGGATTTGGCCCCCGGGCCGCATGTTTGAGACCCCTGGATTAAGCAGATGATCCATTGGTTGTCCATCTCCCACTGTAAAACTAATATAATTTTTTTCTTTTGTTCTTTATTATTTTAAATAGAACTTTATTTCAAAGATTTATATATTTATTTATTTTGAACATGCAAAGAAACTACATAAAATAAAGCAAAATAACTTAAATTAACAGAATTTATAAGTACAAACAAATCTTGTACAGTTAAAAGGAGTCGGAAGAAGTATAAATCTATTTACTCTTACCTCTCAAACACTTTTACATCTTTATCAACAATTAATAAATCAAACAATAAGTTTTTCTTGATTTGACATTCAGCCCACAACTAATACAATACACTCACTGAATTATGTACGACAATATTATCATGGCAGCACAGACCAACATTATCCATAAACAAGCAATCCTCATAGTTATTATTAAATACTGTGCCTCGTAAGAATCAATTTTTTATATCTTTTTTAAACTGAATTACGTTTATTTTATCTCCACACATAACTTACTCCACAGACGGTAATACAGAAACCTTTTAAGATAGTGTGCACTTTATGTATCTGTAAATTTAACTTTCCTCTTTGATTATAACCTCCCTCTTTTTCACAAAACATTCAAGACATGATTACAATTAACAAAGAGTAAGAGCAAACGTGCAATCGACAGGCCCACAACAACATGCAGTAATCTTAACAATCAAACAAAAGCGGACAAATACAAAGGGACTCTCTAACATTAATTCTCTGTAAAAAAAATTTTTTCACATAGTTTGACAGTCAACCCTATAAAACCATTTGTATCAGATTTGCTACACCAGGTTCTGGGACCTTTATTTTATCAACAACATCAATACTTTCCTTAAAGACTTGATGTGTATGTATTTTCGGACCCCTGGTGGATTATCATCATACCGCAGCCAATTGAAAGGTGCTTTTTTTGCCCTTTTTAAAGCTCCATATGACTTTCGTCACCAATTTTTTATTAAATCTGTAAAATCCGAGTCAGTTCGAGCGGGTTCTCTCTGTGTAGAACTACGCTTCCCTCAGTGCAACGCTGTGATGCGTAGCTCTGCACAGAAAACCTGCTGGTTTTTGCTTGGTCAACATTTTTTGTTGCTGCTATTGCGGCTGTGTGAAGCTACGCTACCCACAATGCAACGCTGCATTTCCGGAAATGCCCAAGTGACCTACTGTTATGTTTGTAAATATGATATATATATATAATATTAAATTATGTTTGGAAATAAGAACACTGTAAAACATTGTATAAAATCACCTGAAACGTTCTATATTTTAAAATTTTACCGGTAAAATTGACTTTGTATCTAAAGTTAATGTTGTGAGCAAAAAGTTGTGAAAAATGCCCAATGTATCGAATGTGACACAAAAAATATATCATTAACCTAATAATATGGCAACATTGTTTGTTTGGATTATGTTAAAAGGGCTAATAAATATTTAATTTCCAAAAAATCTTAATTTTCTGGCTAGTTTTTAATGGGTGAGGTTTTACAGGGTTAAGTCGATAAGCTTAATACTCCATACATATGTTCAAATTCAGCCAGGAGTCTGTGTAATCTGGGGGTCATTTTCAATACTCATTTATGGATATGGAATTTACCAATCAATAATAATAAGTACATTAATATTGTTTATATCCATGTATTACATTTAAGTTTCAGTTTCACATGTCGTCTGGTTTCTGTAACAGCTCTTAAAGGGAAAATGTGTAATATGTAGTTTCAATCACTCAAAAACAAAGTAGGTTGTGAGGAAAAAAACAGTTCTGATGTTCTTTCAAGGACCTCTGGCTTTTTTTTTTTTTTTCTTCCTAAGGTTTTGTTTTCGTATCAATATCTGGCACAAGAATTTAGGATTAATGTCTCATTTTAAAAACATGCAAAACGCCGCTGTAGACAGCTCTTTGCAGGTGATGACATGAACTCACATAATTTCCTCAGTACCTCGCTGGTGAAATGCAGTCTCCCTCTGTTAGAGAGTTGGAGTTAAGTTGGGAATGTTAACATCACACACAGCTCCTTTAAAGGTTGGGCCAGCTTACTTTTTACCCTTCACATACAGCCTGATTTAAATACGGCCCTGTTAAACCCAAGTAAAGATTGACTGCCACTGTGTTGGGTCGAATTGATTTAATCTATTGGGACACAGGCACGCCCTCATCAGCAATAACTCTCTCTCTTGACATCATCTGACTTGCTTTGGGGGCTTTTACATCCCGTAGGCTTCATGCAAATTGTTAAATAATCTACCAGGTGTGCGGTAGCAAACTTTGTTGTTCATTAACTACCCATACTTTGCAGTAAAATGTGTTTTAGTGAAGCTTTCCAAGAAACATTTGCATCAGCTGACCAGTTTGAAACATGATGAAGGAATACTATTTCCTGTAAGCCTTTTTTTTTTTTTTTTTTTTTTTTCAGTTTATGGAAGCACCGTACGCCTTGTTTCCTCAGTTAGAGTTACATCATTGCACGAACAGCTTTAGACTTTTGGTATCACTACAGTTTAAAGTCCCTTTCTGTTGTCTAATTATGAAAGCGATATTGTAGTTGCATGTTTGTCATGTTTGTCATGTTTGAATCATGACTTGTCCAGACCTCCTGCTGTGCATTGACTGACAGACTAACACAGTTATGTATGTATTCATGGTCGGGGGTTGGGGGTGTGGCAGGTGGGTGTGGTGACTAAAAGAGGCACCTACATTCAAACAAACAGCAGCTCACTTTGATTTTCGTACTGCAGACCTGCCCCCCCCCCCCATATGTGAATGTCTGGCTGCACTGTGGGCAAATTCCCCAACTCCCTTTATATTTGCCAACCACACTCAGTTTTGTTTTGTTTCTTGAGCATCAACAGGATGCTGGGGGGCACTGAAGTAAAACCATGTTTCATGTCTGAACAGTATTTTTAGTTCAAAAGAAGCTGTGACGGATAAAGCACAATGGTCGAGCAAAGTCGAAAACTGATGTTACTGTTTGAGACTAATCAGTAAATTACAAAATAGTTTTGAAATGGTGCAATCAGTATGTGGTTAATGAGAAAAAAAAATGAGTCATTTCTGCAGAAGAAAAGAGTTCCAGTGGGTTGTCTTCATTTATGTGTAGAGTGCAAAATCAAAATGATCGCGATGTCAGAGAAAAGTTTTCCTGTTCTAATCTCTGTCACAGCCTCAGCATTAAAAAAAAAAAAAAATGAGGCAAATGTAATTTACTACCAGTTGACAAGGAAAGCTCAGTTTATCACGCTGTGTGTCAGAGCACTTTATTACATAACATGTAAAGGTGTGTGCTAACCTGCTGTTACTACAGGTTTCCCTTGCAACTTGATGAACAATTTCCAGTGCTTTAGTTGCAACATCTCCCCAGTGTTTGTGCAGGATTGAGGGGAAAGCTTTCAATGTGACTGAAGAAAACACTGTCAGTCTCCCAAAAATAGTGTTTATATTGGATTAACTTATTAGTAAAAGGTGTAACAGCCAGTGCTTCTCATGTGTGAAGATAATTTTGTGTTTATTATGCAAGCAAAGGGGGAAAAAAGGCAAACAAAAAATAAAAAGATTTGAAAACAAAAACAAAGGTTTTAAAATTTTGAAATTTAGCAGAATTGAGTGTGTTCTCATTTTCTTTCATTTCAAATCTGAAACCTCTGCTTGCAGGCCAAAATGTTTTGCCATTTTAAAAGTTTTGTTTGTAAGTCCAAAGGTTATGCAATCTTTTGTGAAGCAAAAACTTTTGCTTGCAAATTCAACTGAACATGATGGGCAGGATCTACACGAGCAGAAGGAGTGGATTGGATTTCTGTTGATAGCTTGCTTCAGATTGACAGTGTGGCTGGTCCCTGGTCCTCTCGCCCACTTGAGCAAGGTGGGAACTGTGGTGGGAACGGGGTGCCCCAGGGCTCCAGTTTTGACACACAAAACTTTTCTACTCGCAGACGATTTTGACCCGGAAGGACTTGATCAAAACTCAAAACTTTTTGATTTGCAAAAGATTTAGAGGTGCAAAACCTTTGGACTTACAAACAAAACTTTTAAAAGGACAAAACTTTGTGGCAATCATAAAGCTGGATTTACAGTTGCGTGTAGTTCTGCGTCACATAGGTATGCTGTATCTGATGCCGCCACAGCGTGCTCTCAAGTGTTCTCTCGCACTCCAGCGTACGGTAGCATCGTCGTTTTGAGGAAGTGTTGTAGTTTCCCTCTGAGTTGGAAGGTGGCAGTAGAGCTGGTATTGGCTGGTTTTGAAGCTGAAACTCCACTCTGTGGTGTTGTTTCCATGGTTTCGATATCTTCCGGTTGGTATTTCCTAGTCCTAGCATCACATTTCTTTAGTTTAGTTGAGTTTATTAGTTTGTTTTGAGCTTATGCACTCTATGTACAATACTAATTACATATACATACACATACACATTATTCAGTACTGATCACATACATCTCATATGTGTACATAGATATACATGTAGAGTTTGCTGTAAACACAATATACATAGAGAAATGTACATGAGCAAGTATACATGGAGAAATATATATAGAAAATTTGCATATAGAAATATACATGTAGAAGTATACACAGAGATGGTCATAATCATGATCTAAATTGGCCAACCAGGAGGCAGTGTCTCTGTGTTGCCTTTGCGTCACTGTGCCGCGTACTTAAAATCTGGAATAGGTGCACGTCAATGCTCTGCGTCGCTGACGACGTAGGTAGTAACATGTGACGTCCATGTAACTATAAATCCAGTTTAAGCTTCAGATTTGAAATGAAATAAAATGAGAACACAATCACTTTTGTTCACCTACATTTTTGTTTTCAAATCTTGATTAACAAATGTGTTTTTTGGGTTTGCTTTTTCCCCTTTGCTTGCATAATAAAGACACAAAATCATCTCCATACCGCCGACACCACACTATCCCAGTTGTCTGGTCGACTGTAGTAAGTCTTGTGGTTGTGCGAGCAGCATCACTGTGCAGATGCCCGGGCCTTCTCAGCAGCACAGCTGTGGGAACCACTGCTTCACAAGCACAAGGGCTCTCAAACAGCGGAAAATCTGAAAAGGCTTGTTGTCCGCCCGACCCTTTGTTGTTGCTGTTTTTGTTTTTATTGCCGTGGTATCCATGACGGTCTCATGAACAGAGGGCTTGTTTCAGATGGACTGCAATGGCCTCGCTGATCCCGGCTGCACATCATAATAGGGGCTAGCCTTGGAATAGCCCACACGCTGAGGAATTCTGCAGCGTCTCGGGCCTCCAGACGTCTGAGTGTGTTTTTATCCGTGCTGCTGTCGAGCC
>JAPTGZ010000001.1:200512-211775 GCA_029814645.1 Fowleria isostigma | reverse complement strand
GTTTGAAAAAAAAAAAAAAAGAAAGACAAAAATAAATAAAATGTATCATTTAATTCTATTGGTTGTCTTAGTATGGGTGTGGTCACCTCCACCTACCTATATTTGGGAAAGTTGAAATAGGTTAAATATAGGGAACATTTCAAAATTTGGGGAGTGACAAAAACCATAGTGCTGGGTCTTTCTGGGTTAAGCAGAAATGAAAGCAGAAACTTTTTTTTTTTTTGGTATGACAACCCATGGGATGGAAAATGTTGGTTTGTACATGTGCTGTTTTGCACTATTTTAAACATCCGTCACATAAACCTTTTTTTACTTTTTTTAACCAATGACATCGAAATAATTTGAATCAAACACAGAATATTGAGCCGTCTCATGTTTTTGTACGAAACTAATCTCAAACTTCCTGTGCGAGTTCCACTTTTCCAAAAATAACAGCAGCTCCAAATAACCCCTTTGGTTTGTTTGCGCTCTCTGCCTTGCACCGTTTCCTCCAGTTTCTGTTGGTGATGTGTACGTACCTTGTAAATTCGACAGCGCATATTCCAGCCCTTTCATAGCCTTCACCTGGTTGCTCTTAAAGCGTGCTAATCCAAACTCCTGGGAAAAGACAGAGCAGGAAATGGCTTTACATGGGGGGGGGGGGACATGTCTGAAAAACAACACTCGGTTAACAGTCCCAGCTCTCATTCTTCCCTCTTGAGGATTCCGCTGCAGGCCTGGCATTATAACAATAAGAACAATTTTAAGGCGACACATTTTTGGCACCGGATTGACTTCTTCTCCTCAAATCGCCTACTTCTTTATTTTGGCGTTTGCTCCGTCTCCTGTGGCTCTGCTGACCTACAAACCGAGTTCCATGATCCTGTTTGTTACCTACTGTGATTAAAGGCAAACACGTCGACTTAAAAACGTCTGATTTGATGTGATCTAGGGCTGCACGATTTTGGAAAAAAAAACTGACGCTGTAATTTGTTTTAACCCTGCGAGAGATATATATATATATATACTATATATATATATAAATAGATAGATAGCGATTTTCTTCTTTATTTTACTATGATTTTTTTCTTTGTTTTTGATGATTTTCTTCTTCATTTTTGGTGATTTTCTTCATTTTCTATTATTTTCTTCTTTGTTTTCGGTGATTTTCTTCATTTTCTGTTATTTTCCTCTTCATTTTTGGTGATTTTTCTTCTTTGTTTTCTCTGATTTTCTTCCTTGTTTTCAGTGGTTTTCTTCATTTTCTGTTATTTTCTTATTTGTTTTCAGTGATTTTCATTGTTTTCTGCGATTTTCTTCTCAATTTTTGGTGATTTTCTTTTCAATTTTTGGTGATTTTCTTCTTCATTTTCAGGTATTTTCTTCATTTTCTATTATTTTCTTCCTTGTTTTTGGTGATTTTCTTCATTTTCTATTATTTTTCTTCCTTGTTTTTGGTGATTTTCTTCATTTTCTATTATTTTTCTTCCTTGTTTTGGGTGATTTTCTTCATTTTCTGTTATTTTTCTTCCTTGTTTTTGGTCATCTTCATTTACAGTGATTTTCTTAGTTTTCTGTTATTTTCTTCCTTTTTTTGGTTATTTTCTTCCTTGTTTTTGGTGATTTTTCTTAATTTTCTGTTATTTTCTTCCGTGTTTTCAGTGATTTTCTTCATTTTCTGTCATTTTCTTCGTTTTTGGCGATTTCATTTTCTGTTATTTTCTTCTTCATTTTTGGTGATTTTCTTCATTTTCTGTAATTTTCTTCCTTGTTTTCGGTGATTTTCTTCATTGGTTTCTGTAATTTTCTTTATTTTCTGTTCTTTTCTTCTTTGTTTTTGGTCATTTTCTCCATTTTTTTCCTTGTTCTCGATGATTTTCTCTTGTTCATTGCTCATTTTTTTTAATGTTGTTACCAGCCACTGTGTGTCAGGTGTCCTTAAAATTAGATGAGAACATGGTGAGTTCATTTCCTCTTACACTGCAGGACCTGTAACTGCTGTGGATGTGTTCATTGCAATGACGATGCTAAAACGATATATTGTGCAGCTCTAATGCGATCTAAACATTTCTCTGGTGTGAAATTATGCCAGATAATAATAAAGTCCAACAGCTGGTCTCTACTCTGACCCAACAGAACCATCTCAGCTGGATTAAACTGAACCATTGTTCCGAGTCGCGGTAAGAAAACAGTCGACAGTGTGGTGGTTCAGGCTTTTAGACCAATTCTGGGAAGTTAGGCAATACTATCACTGCCAAAAAACACTAATATAACACAGAAGATGTTAAAGCAAGATGTGGGTTTATTGAGTAATGTTAGTTAGTTCACTCCAAAAACTGCATTGTGAAAGTTAAACAAATGGACAGAGGTGTCAAGTAATAAAGTATAATTACTTAAGTTACCTTACTTGAGTAAAAATTTTGGTTATCTATACTGTACTGGAGTAATTATTTTCATTTTATATTAATTTTTCTTGGCTGGACCCGTCATGACGTCTCCAAATATAAAAGAAATTTAATTTAAGAACCCAGAGGTAACACTGTTTTGTGTTTGTTTGGTTTTTTTTGGTTATTTTTTTTTACATATAAATGTGCATTTTTTAAATTTTTTCAAGTAAGAAATACCAAAAATGCAAGCATCCAGTTCATATATTCATTTTCGACTTTTGTATGTATAAAATATAAAACACGAAAAGGGGTTCTAATAGAAATCCTATGTAAGAACCTTTTCCAATAAAATAAAACAGAAAAAAAAAGAAAATTAAATTTAACACAAATAAGAATAGAGCTAAAGCTTGGATAAAATAAAAAATGACAAAATATGAATAGACACAATATTTACAATATTAACAGTGTGTGTATCTATAAAAATGTACTTTAAAAATTGTGCATTTGTCTGAATAGTTAATTGAATAAGTAATGCACTGTTATTGTAACAACAGAGGATTATTGCATGACTTATTTGCACATAATTCACATTTTGTAGGAGTTATTGCACATTATTGGACATAAATAAATTAAATAGATTTATATAAAGAGACTTTTTCCAGACCCTAATTTCCAGATGTCTTGGTAAAAAATTCAAATAACTTGTGACATTTGAGTAAATAGATGTGTATCTTGTACATAAATTATGGAATTATTAGTTTGTTTTAATTATTTTAAATATTTATGCCAACATTAAAGCACACGGCTTATTGATCGGAAATCTCCGCAGTTTGGATCGTAAATTTCCGAACCTTTAATTACATTGGTATCGGAACCTGATACGCCACTGGAACTGCTCCATCCCGAGTTGAAAAGCTCACTCACGAACAGTGCGTGGACATCACCTGTCCATCGAGACGACACCTGAGCGGGGCTTAAAATAGGTTGAAGGAGGGTAAGAGCAGAGGGCGGGGCATTCAACTTGTCAATCTGCCCAAATGTTTTCTGGGACGTGTACCCTACTGTATGTGCTCTCATACAAAAATTTTAGCCGCACTAGCAAGAACCTAAAAAAACATATTCCTAATTCTATATTTCAGAAAATAGAAAAGTGGTAACAGTCTTAAAAACATGAATATTTTTCCATCCATTTGTGTCCATTTTTCATACTTTTCCAGACCTGGAAATTTATAAAATCAAATTCCACACTATTTCATACTTGTGTAGGAACCCTGGTACATCCCGATCTGAAAATTATGATTGAATGAATGAATGAATTTTTATTATTGTGTCATGCATACAAATATGCCCACCCCTTTTATGGGCTTATGATACACCAAAAATATAATCAACAATACCAACCACTAAGTACAATATAAACACAACAATATACTGACCTATTTAAACAAATACATCTGCTGCTTTATCCAGGTTTTACTGACAAATGATGCTAATTTAGATATATGTGAACTAAACAACCATTTCATCCTGTCATCATCTGTGCTCCAGAACATATTAGGATTTTGGATAAACAACTCATTACACAAAGAGGCTCTCAATTCATCATATAAAAGGACAATGCAAAAGTAAATGGGATTAATTTTCCACTTCCCCCAAATCACACAATACCATATGTTAACTTGTTTTCCAAAAATAGTAAACGTACCTGGATAGGTCTGGAGAAGCCATAAATGCCGGAGGATATCCACGCCTCCCGTTTCAGCTGGGTGCTGGCCGGCTGCTCCAACGAGTCTTGGAAAACACAACGTTCTTCAACTGACTAATGAGAGAGACCAAAACCAGGTCATGTTTCAGTTAAGGAACATACCATCACCAGTCATGAGTGCTGATACAGAGGTTCTGTCTTCATCTCATATTCATTTTAGTGACATATATAGTGTTCAGGCTGGGTGGGGGTCCAGTCACTGACTTCAAGACAACTTGTTTCATATTCAGTTTTATAATGTAGGGGATTAAAAACGCAACTCATGTAAATGTATGTAGGTTTAGTGTAAAGTTGTAAGAATGTGAAAATGTCACATGTTGAAGGACTCATGTTTAAGTCGTCCTTACTGTTTAAAGGAACATCTCCTCTGAAGATCAGGCTGCTTGATTTATAGTCGCAGAAAAAATGATTAGACCATCAAAAACAATGGTTATGTAATCAAGTATTGACTCCTGTGTGTGTATCATGTAACTAAAACAGACAGAAAAGAAAACATGGAATGTCTAAAAGCACAGAAGGAAATCACCGAAATGAAAAAGAGAATCAGAGAAAACAAAGACTCGATGCCAAAAAGAAAAGCAGCGTCAGTTTTGTGGAATTATCTCAGCTACAAGATGGACGAAACTGAAACACGTGTTGTGTGTCGACAGTGTCTTTCACCTGTTGACACGACCAGAGGAAACGCAACTTATGTATTTGAACATTTATGTTGGCACCAAACAGCCACATTATATCCTCCTGAGTGTTTTAAATATCACAATATGTATCATGGGGTTACAATAAAAATTGCAATGTCAGTTTTTTTCCCCAATATCGTGGCAGCCCTAGTTGAGATGTTAGATATGTTTGTTTTTTCCGTTTTATTTTTGTTTTTTTGTTGTCGATTTTTTTGTTCTAATGAGAATGCTGATGCTGTTCACATTTAATTTAATGTAAGTAGTAGATCGGGTGAAGAGGATAGGCATTGGGATAGGATATTGTATAGGATAAGCTTCTGCTTCTGGCCTGTCCCTGTTATGTTTTGTTATGTTTACTGTGATTGTTGTGCTGAGTGCACTGATTAATGTAAAAAAAAAAAAAAAACAACAACAACTACAAAATAGACAATTCATTAATTCATTCAAAACCTCCTGTTAAGTGGTGAAACTGGGGGTGGGAGTAAATAAGCTCTGCTTCTTCTCACTCCCTTTCAGGTTTTTGTTCTTCAGGGGTGGTATACTAGTGGGGACTCGTGTTGTAGAATGATAGATAGATAACTTTATTGTCTGTTCCAGATAAAAACTGAAATTTGTTTTTTGTTGATGTGTTATACATACTGTGTACCACAATGTTCTGCACTATAACTGCTATATCTATGTGCATTTTGCAATTGGATACTTCTCAGTGTATGTTTCTTATGTATATTCTGCATGTATAGTTTCTGTGTATTCTACATACATTCTCTCCCTGTAAAATTCCCTATGTATAGTTTTATATGCACGATCTACAAGTCTACTTGTTTTTTGTATGTATGTTTTCATATGCACATTCTTCATGTATAGTTCTGGATGTATAAGTCTATATGTAGATTCTCCATGTATGGTTCTTGTTGTGTATACTTTGTGCATATGGTATTCTCATCTTTTTTTCCTTTCTTTTTTAGGAATCCTTCCAAGTATGTCTGTGAACACATGTAATGCATATAAACAGTATTGAATATTGTACATGTATATGTAATTACCACTGTACAGGGAGTGCATAAGCTCAAAATAAACTAAACTAAACTAAACTCAACTCAACTAAACCTCTCAAAAAAACCTAAACCACACAAAAAATAAAATGCATACACGGTTGACGACGGTGTGTTTAAAATGATAGTGACAACAGGCGGCTTCACCATGAGTGTAGTGTGGTTGAGGTTCCAGGTGTATGTGGTCAGGCTCCTGTTGACCGGGTCTACGATGGAGTCCTCGATGATATACACGGAGCGAGACATGCCGGAGGGAAAGAAGCGCTCTGCCCAGCAAGGCAACCGGTTGGTCTTCATCAAGAGACGCCTGGACAGGAGTCGTTGGTCCGCAGTCACCTCCCGGTACACGACATCCTCTGTGAGAACATGGGTGCTGAAACACAAAAACACAGTCGGGTGGAGTCATGTTCATTTTACTAATATATTGTAGCTCGTAAATTACAAAATAGAATCATGCCTGAAGGGCTTTACCATGCATGACAACTATCATTAAATCTTGGCTCCACACCTGATGATCTTGCTGTAAATCACCCACTGACTTCAACTTGACTTTAACATTCATTTGTATTTGTGTTCTCTTTTAAATCAGCATTTCTATTTTAAACATCAGTTGTGTAACATGATTTCTGGGTTCTGACACTTCTCTGTGATGCCAAAAAAAAAAAGAAAAAAAAAAAGTGTTGTTTGTGAAACTTCATTCTTGCTATATATAACATAAGAAATAAGAAGTAAATAAGTTTTACTTCTCACTCCCTTTTGGGCTACTAGGGTTGTATATTAATAGTGAATTAGTGTATATACATTTTGTACATCTTGTGTAAACATAATGACATGTATATAATTCTGTATGTTGTGTTAAAGTTAGCTTGGTGTATTAATGAGTGTTTACAGCCAATTTCTCTTTGTGTATTTCTCTATATTTATGTAAATTTCTCTAGTATATTGTATTTATAGCTAATTCTCTATGTATATCTGTGTACACATAATGCTACTGCAAGGCTCTACAATGGGGGTGCAGTTGCCCCCTCTTGACCCCCTGTAGATCCGCCTCTGCAGTAGCCAGTGAGCATTACAAAGATGGGTTTCCAAAAACCAATACATTTTCTAAATTTTTTCTTTACTTTTTTAAATTTATTTCTTTATTTATTTTAGTATTTTTATGTAATTGTTTTTTATTTTCTTTTTTTACATTTTCAAAAAAATCTAAAATATTTCAATTATGATGATAATAATACATTTTCACTGTTTTTTCCCGAAGTTTGCCGAAGTAGTGACAATTGTAGTTATTGGACAAAAGAAACAACACAACAGAAAAACAAAATGTTCCATGGGTAACCCAAGCAACATATGATTGTTCCTAGTAGGCGTCCAAGAGAGAAAGAGTTAACAAACTTGCTACACATAAGTGTATAAAAGTATGCTTTTAATCTTTTTTTTTTATTGTATTTGATGTCTACTGTCTTGTCTTGTGTTGCTGTAGACGCTTGAATTTCCCCCATGGGGGATCAATAAAGCCTATCTTTATCTTATCTTTAAATATGTTGTGTAACTTGTTAAGTACCCCCAGCATGCGTTTATCCAAAGATCTGTGAAAACATACCTGAAGGGGTTAGGATATCTCTGCCAAAAAGCAGAGACAACATGGTCCCATGTACTCCTGATGTCTGTGCTGTTACAAAAGTATTTGACCATTCTTTTCTCGCTGTTGTGACGGATGGCGAGAAGCCTTAACCCTTAAGTCTCTTGCTGCTGCTGCTTCACAAGACAATGACAGCTCGGGTGTTGACTCCATCCACAGACTAAAAGTGTCCTACAGAGATAAAAAGAGGGAATTAACAATCCCATCATGCATCACCAGCACACAGGATGCATATTTTCTGCACTGAAGGTACACAACAGTGAACTCTGACAGGGTGATAATGGGTCAGTATATAACTGAGGGACTTTTTGAGTTCCCTTTCCAGGGTAACATAGTTGACAGGTATAATTGACATTTTTGCTGTTTTCATTCCTAAAATCAACATAACCATAAAACCACATGGCATTTATATAGAAAGATTCCTCTTAATATCATATATAATAATGATAATAATAATAATAATAATAATAATAATAATAATAATAATAATAATACATTTTATTTAAAATTGCCTTTCAGGTCACTCAAGGACACTTTACAGACAAAGTTAAAAACACAGTATTAATAAAACACAAAACAGAACAAAACACAATAAACCATAAACAAGTCTGTGTGTTTACAAACACAGTGGGAGGTAACTTGAGCATTTCTGGAAATTTGTCACCGTTTGTCATTGTGGAAAGTGGAGTTCCACACAGAGAACCCACCAGCTTTCGTGGTGGCCTTTTTTGTCATTGCTACTGCAGCCGCATGGGGCTCTGCTTCCCACAATGCAAATTTTCAGAAATGCCCAAATTACCTACCTGCTATGTTTGTAAACAAACAGACTTGTTTATAGTGGAGTAAAATTAAAGATTGTTCCCTATGAGAGAAGAAATTCAGGTGCATAATCACAGAAACACTAACGGATGTGTGATACTTAAGCTATGACTCAAGTTTTACAGAAATGATGAAAAACTGCTGATGAAAGTCATCCCCAGCTTTAACACACTTCCTTCAGAGGTGTTTTTGTAATGGGTGACTTAGTTGAAAGTGATTTCTAAGACACAGATACAATTTATTAATTGTCATATAAAATTTGAAATATTGCCAAAAAAGAAATATCTGTCATGATTATCTTAATAAAAAGAACACAATCAAAACTAAACAAAACTCATTTTATTAGTTTATAATTTATTGGAGGGTGGTTGTTATTACATTTGTACAGTTATTTACTTGCCATTATAGTACATCTAGTATCTTTTAATTATTTATTAATAAGTGATTGTTTCCATAATTAAATAGTTATGGAATTTTTAAAGGCATGAACATAATGAACATATTTTTACTTTCAATAAAGATTTGTGCAAGATCTATTCTCATGGACTTCAAAAGTCCTTCAATTATATACTGACCCACATAATAACAAGAATTTCAGAGCAAGAAAAGCCAACTGATCAGCCAATATGGACATCTTTGACTATTAAACTGGTAAAAATAACATTCAAGGTGAGAAATGATGAGAAATGGTGAGTAATACTGATGAGAAATGGGGTGGGGGGTTGGATTAAATAAGTTTTTCTTCTTCTCACTCCTTTTGAACATAAATGAATACATTTGCTTTTATTGAACTTACATGTATTTTATTGTATGTCTGCATTATCAGATGCTATTGTATGCAGGTCATTTATATTGTTTACTCACTGGCTCGGAATAAATGAAATGGTAATACATTAATAAATGAAGGAATAGATATTGATCATTTAAACATTTCAATCAAAGTCAGAGTCTTATCAGTAATTATTTCTTATATTTATTTACTTATTTGCATAAAGTATGCAGTTATGAAAGGAATACATCTTTGTATCATGAGGATTAAAAACCAAGACCTTAAATGATGATTTAACACTTGACAACGTCGACTGTTTTTAATCGTGACATCACCGTCCGCAGAGTTTCACATAACCCCTGCTGTGACTTAACCCTGTCACCTTGACCATTGGCTTTACGTGGGACTATCTGATACCAGTTAACGTCACAGCCACCCACAGCTAGTGCTAATGAGACGCTAACGGCTAGTTAGCTTCTGCAAACACTCAACGCACTCGTCTAATTAAAGAGTTTGTCATTAAACGGTGACAATGTGATGGAATGGTTATTTGACATGGCATCGATAAATATGCCCGGGATGTGACAGCTAATGTAAGAGCATAAAAGACAAACCGAGCTTAATTGATATTAGCTGGTTAGCCTGAAGAGTCAACACCTACTACAGACGGTTAACGCTAGCTAGCTACTTAAGTTTGATTAGCACTAGCGGGACACAGCTTACCTGAAGCCTGAGGAGATGCTAACGTTAGGCCGAGTGATAGATAAACATGGCCTGTTTATTGTGTCTTCAGCCACACATTAACCAGCTGATATTGGCTAATTACATCCATTCTGCTGCATGTGACAGACGGGACGGAGGATATTTAAGACAGCACACGACTACTTCCGGTTTACTTTGTCAAAGTAAAGTTTACAAACAAGAGTACACACAAGGACACAACGTGTACTAGTCTATGAGGACGATTTATACGAGGGTTAAGGACAGAATGAGTCATGAAAAACGTTTGTGATTCTCAATTGTAGCACTGTAAGTAAATAAAAGACCAAAAAAATTAAATAAAAGCACAAAATAACAATTAAACAACAATTATGTTAAATAAGGTTAACAAGTAACAGTTTATGTAAGTATACAATACATTCATTGAAACCAATCACAGAAGACATTATGACATTTTCTATGTACAGGTACCATTTAACAAACAATAAAATTGTTGTTTTATTAATAGTTTATTTTGAGCTCATGCATAATACTAATTTTATGTACAATGGACAATACTGATCATATATATCTCATTATATACACAGATATACATAGAGCATTTGCTATAAAACACAATATACATAGAGAAACATATATAAGCAAATATGTGCAGAGAAATAGAAACATATACTTAGAGAAATATTCATAGAGAAACATTCATAAATATGTACAACATTAAGTAGCTGGGATAGTGGGATCCAAGCGACCCCCGTGACCCCAGGGAGGATAAGCCGGGTTTAGAAAATGAGTGAATGAATGAATGAATGAATGAATGAATTCACTACTAATATACAGCCCTAGCAGCCCAAAAGGGAGAAGAAGCAAAACTTATTAATATAATTGATGTAAATAAACACAAATAACCAAAAACATATACATATACACCATGTTTAGCAAATGTATTAGACCACCACCCAGCATAAGGTTTATTCCACAACCACCCTAAATTAATTACCAAAAACATTGTCTATGTTTTTGTAAGCATATATACATTCATATGAAGAAGCTCTTTAACTGAAATGATTATTTTCATCCCAAAATGTAATTATTATTGCTATCCATAATTTTTTTTGTTTGTTTACAAAAAATAATGTAAAAAATGTTAAATATTAATTCAATTCATTCAGTCTCAAAGACAGCCAAAACCTCAATCCAAAACTTCAGGGACTGACTTTGAAGTGGACTTTTGATTTGTTTACTGCAGGGGTCTCAAGCTCATTTAGTTCAGGGGCCACATTCAGCCAAATTTGACCTGAAGCGGGCCGCATCAAAAAAAATAATACCATAATTATATATAAATATTGACAACTCCAAACTTTTCTGTATGTTTTAGAGCAAAAAACAGTAAAATTATACCATGAAAATGTTTACATCTACAAACTATCCTTTAAATCAATGTGAATAACATGAACAA